>APFE030227772.1:6807-38217 GCA_000404065.3 Pinus taeda
CATATCGTCATGACCTTATTGGATTCTCAATACTTTTGTCGTTCCATCCCCTGCAAGGACAGAGAACCCGTCATTGTCCCAACTGTGTTCGCATGTGTGTTCTTGAATTTCATTAGTTGGAGTTATTCTTTATGTGTGTATAGGAACTTTGAAGTGTATCCTAGTGGTTTCTTCCCATCATATAAGTGGTTTCTTCGCTTCGAAGTCAAGTGAACATCTCCCCTTACTACCATCAATTGAAGTCCATTCAATTGGTCCTACAAACTATGTTGCCAAAGTGAGAATGGATGAACAAATATAAAGAAGACATCTATCCATGCATGTAAGAATGAATGAGTGAATCAGAAACTTCAATCCTAGTTAGGCGAGCACATAATTGAACTAAGGAAAAGTCCCGTGTTTAGTTCAGGTAGTAGCTCACATTTTGGTTTTCTAAGGATGGTCTGTAGAGGGTAGGTGCCACATTTTTTGAAGTTTGGGACATGTTGTGTTTATCATATGTTGGTCCTAATTGCATTTCCTACTATAGTCCAGCTGGGGCTTCACATTGTGCTTGATCATTTGTGTCCTGGGGCATAGTTGATTTCAAGATTGTCTGAGACATGCTTTCGATTAACTAGTAGTGATTGATTAGTCGTTATACAGGATGCACTTTCGGTCTTATCAAGAAAAAAACTCCCACCCTACCAGAATAATGGTGTATGTAAGCCGCTTTCTCATGATATTTAGTTTCGGTGGGTGTAGCTAAGGGATTCAATTCTCTGTGTGGTCCACCGAGTGAAGTTACGCTACCCAATCTTCCTGTCATAGGATGATGAAAGCTACCAAATGCAATTTAGCTAGGTGGGTAATGCCATAAATTCTATTAAGAACATAAGATCCATCCATTAACAAGGTGCATTCGGAATATACCATCACATGCTGTCAGCCCCCATTTCAAGTATTCTCCCCCTGCGGCCCCAGCTAGATATTTAGGTCTCTTAGGTATTTATCTAGATTTTGCCATATAAGCAAGTATCAATGATACACCATTCATTATTTGTGTTGTTCAACCCCTCCCTCCATACAATGGATATTTGATATACACTAATATAGCAGGCTTGGATGCTCCTAGGTGGGGTGGTGTAAATGTTGAATTTGAAATTGGCTCTAACTCTGATGCTCTTTCTCTCAATGATATTGGTGCTTTCTATTATTATTCTAGCTCTGGGTCAACTTGATATGCGAACTCCGATTGCCACAAAGTCATCTAGTGGAACCGAAACATTAATAGGCTCTGTGACAAGAGGAGAGGGAAAAGTAGCAAGGGAAAGTCTAGGAGCAAGAACATACCTTCCAGGAGCCCTCATATGGTTCCATATTATGCACGATTTACAATTACTGAGTATGTTTCTATCAAGGGTCAATACGCTTCAGATCGAGATTCAGGAATAGATTATCCAAGCACATAGGTAGCATTTGGCCTAATGGCACTCCTTTGATTTTGGGAGTCTACAATATCTCCCCTAGTTCGAGATTCATAACCCACAAAGGCTATGGTAGCATAATTTGTGACAGGGAAAGCCACAAAGTCAATTACCTATGAGAAGATTAAGGAGCTCTTCTTGAATTACTCCAGAGCCTCGGGAAAAAAACTAGAGGCCCTCGAGTAGTGATACTGCCATCATGAAAAGCTACAACATAATTTTCTAAGGCTGAGATTAGAAATCTGTTAGAAGACATGAAAATAGACTTGCTAAATTCACTTTCAATGTAGCTCGATACCCTTAAGGCTAATAAGAAGCAATAGGAGATGGAGAGGGAGACAATTTTCCACCCAAATTGCACAAAGAGACATGTTAGACATGAATGCCCATTAAATGTTGTATCAATCTGTAGCATCTGTGTAGAAAATCATGATACAAGAAACTGCCCCCAATGACTAGGCCTTGAAGCAGTTTCTCAAGGTGCAGATGAGAATGTTGAGTAAGCCTGCTTTATAAATCTTCATTTTCATACTTTGGGTTATACACACCCTTGAAAACTGCTCCATAACTGGACATACTTATTTGATCTATTCCAAACATACTTATATATATATAATACTATATATATATATATATATATTCCTAGTTGGCCCCTTGACTAGATCTATTCCAGTTGGCACTCTTTCTGGATCTATTCCAGACATACTTGTTTATCAAATTTCGACAACCAGTATTGATCTATTCCCGAAAATTACAAGATCAGACAAGAAGAGCCCAGATCCAATCAAGTTTCAGTATAGATAAAGAATTTTCAGATAGCAGAAAGAACGGTAGTCCTAGACTACTAGATTCCTAGATAATTGCTCTAAAGCTATTCCATTTACATAGAAAGAAACATATTGGAAAGAGGTCAAAAAAGCAGTAGTGAAGTGATAAAGAAGTGGGAAATAAGTGAGTGGGTTGGGTTGGAATAAAACAACTGCCCAAGAGGAGGTGGAATCCTTAGTTCAAGAGGTATAAAAAACTGCCCAAGTGATGGAATCCTCAGTTCAAGAGGTATAAACAACTGCCTAATAGTATGTCGAAAAAACTGCCAAATGCTAGGTAGAATAGCCCTTGCCCAATGGTGGGTTGGGAATAAAGGACTGCCTAATAATGGGTGAGGAATAAGGGACCGCCCAAAGGTAAATGGGGAATAAGGGGTGGAAACAAGGATGATAAAAATTGCGAAGGTGTATCCTACTTAGTCCAATGCTTAAACCATACCATGTCCTGACCAATGAATGCCATTAGGAGACCTATTCATGCAATCCTCGGGATTTATGTAGTATCTAGGAACTATGCCAGATTTGATGAAACATCCATGGTCCAAGGCCAATTCCTCTAATCCAAGAGCACCCATATTATGTGATGGCTAGGAACTGTCCCTATGATGCATTAATAGGTGTTATTAAGGGCGAAGCCCAAGCCAGGTTAGTCCCCCCTCATTGGTATTGGCTCATTGGTATTGGTATATGACACAAAGAAAAGAAAGGAAGGCAACAGGGTGAAAGGAAGGAAGGAAGTAATATGGATGGAATTGTTCAAAGGCATGAATTCTGAATACACCTATTACTTGCATCTTACCTATTTCATTAACTACTAACTGCTAACTATTGTTGAGTATGGAGCATGATTGTTTAGAGGTCTTTGTTTCAGTTGGATGTATACCCCAGGAAGTTTGTACCCCTCCACGCTGGGGGGTGCTGGGGGGATTTTTCCCCCTTGGGGGGGTTCAGGGGGGCCGATCCCCCCTGGCTAGGGGGTCTGGGGGCCAACGGTCCCCCGACCGGGGTTTCGGGGGCAACGCCCCTGTAGCTAAAAACAGATGTAAATTTTCCTTGTAAAAGTATAGTAATTTCTACTCAATCTAGGCCGTTCATTAGGCAGATGATCTGATGGTAGAACTTATGTTTAGTTTAAGGTTTTCTTTCCCTAGAAGGCAACCCCTCTCTTTGTATGAGGGCATTGTATCTGAGGCTGTGTAATAGATGTGTATTCTCCGAGCGAGAAGCAGAGAGGTGAGACTGTGACAGAAAAGAGAGGATATTGTAGCGGATCTGATGTAGGTTGTGTCTCTTTACTTTGTTGGATAATAGAAAGGAAGGATTGACTGTTCGATGTGGATGTAGCCCAAACTGGGTGAACCACGTATATCAGTGTCTCTGTTCTTTTATGCATTTTCTGTGTTTATATTTCTTCAATGTTTTATGTGTTCCATTGCTCCGTAATATACAATTTTCTAGCAACTAGTATTAGAGCTGAAGGTCTGTTTGGCTAATAAACTCGCAAGAAATAAGTGTTCCTCGTTCGAGTGGGAGTAATGGCAAAATATGATAAGTTTAGGGTCGAGAAATTCAACGGCCAAAACTTTTCGTTGTGGAAGATGAAAATGGAAGATTATTTGTATCAGAAAGATCTATACGTACCATTGGGTGGAAAAACAAGATGCCAATGGGTATGACAGATGAAAAATGGAACCTTCTCTATAGAAAGGCGCTTGGAACAGTATGGTTGTGCCTTGCAGTGTTGGTCGCCTTCAAAATTTCGAAGGAAACAACGATAAAGGGTTTGATTAAGGCATTGGAGAAACTATATGAAAAACCCTCGGCCTGAAACAAGGTATTTCTTATGAAATGATTATTTAATATGAAGATGTCGGAAGGTGGATCTGTTGTAGACCATTTAAATGATTTTAATATTGTTACAAGTCAATTATGTTCTGTAGGGGTAAACTTTGATGATGAAGTTAGAGCTCTGTTATTCTTATACTCATTACCAGAAAGTTGGAATGGTTTAGTAATGGCCATTAGTAACTCTATTTTTGGATCTATCACTTTAAAGTTTGATGATGTTGTCAGTGCTATCCTTAGCAAAGAAATGCGACGAAAAAGATCTGGTGAGACATCAGGTAATGATTTGAGTGCAGAGTCTAGGGGGAAGAAAAATGGAAAGAGGAAAGAGCTCAGGATATTGCAGTAAATCAAGGAAAGGCAGATCCAAGTCCATATTGAGGATAGTGTGCTGGAAATGGGGAAAGAAGGGACACCTAAAGAAAGACTGTAGATCTTGGAAGGGAAAAGAAGGAGATGCACAAAAAGAAAAATATCATGAAGAAAATGTGACAGGTGAGGTGTTACAAGATTCTTTGATTCTTTCTTTCGAAAATATCACTAATTCCTGGGTGGTAGATTCAGGGGCCTCATTCCATGCCACACCTGATAAGAAATACTTTCATGACTATGCTCAAGGAGATTTTGGATAAGTTCATTCGTGTGACAATAAACCCTGTAAAATTGTTGGAATGGGTAAGGTTCTTGTAAAACAGGAGAATGGAAACCAATGGCTACTAAAGGAGGTAAGGCATGTTCTAGATCTAAAGAAAAATTTGGTTTCAACAGGGCAGTTAGGCAGTGAAGGTTGTGTGACAAATTTCATAGATAAAACTTGGAAGGTCACCAAAGGAGCCTTGGTAATATAAAAAGGAAAAAAGGTTGGTACATTGTATTTATGCAATGGTATTTCTAGCTTTGTTAATGCTTTAACTTCCAAAGGAGTAGATGCAACATTATGGCATCATAGGCTTAGACACATGAGTGAAAAGGCGATGAAGATTCTTCACTCAAGGAATTTGTTGCCGGGTTTGAAGAATATTGATTTGGACTTCGTGAGAATTGCATTTATGGAAAACAAAAGAGAGTCAGATTTCTCACAGTTGGGAAAGAAAAGAAGAGCGAAAAATTAGAGCTTGTACATACAGATGTATGGGGACTTGCTCAGGTATCATCTCTCAGTGGCTCTCAATATTATGTTACTTTTATTGATGATGCAACTAGAAAAACTTGGATTTATTATATTAAGAATAAATCTAATGTTTTTGATACTTTCAAGAAATGGAAAGCTTTGGATGAGATTGATACAGGAAAGAAATTGAAGTGTCTTAGATCAGACAATGGAGGTGAATATTGCAGCAAAGAGTTTGATAGGTACTGTTCAGAGCATGGAATTCACAGAGAGAAGATAGTTCCAAGAACACCACAACAAAATGGTGTGTCAGAAAGGATGAACAAAACAATCATGGAGTGTGCAAGGTGCATGAGATTACATGCAGGATTGCCTTTACAATTTTGGGCAGATGTTGTAGATACTGTTGTTTATCTAATGAACAGAGGGCCTTCAAGTTCCTTGGATGGTGGTGTTCCGTAGGAAGCATGGATAGGTAAAAAGTTAAACTACTCTTTTTTAAATCCTTTTGGTTGTGAAGCCTTTGTCCATATTAATAAAGAAAATAGAACAAAGCTTGAGGCAAAATCAAAGAAATGTACCTTTATTGGATATGGTGTTAATGATTTTGATTATCGCTTATATGATTATGAAAGTCATAAAATCATTAGGAGCAGAGATGTAATATTCAATGAAAAAGTCTTGTATAAGAATCAGTTGTAGGAAAAGAAACGGGAAAAAGAAAACAAGGAATACACAGTTCTTGATGAGATCACTAAAAAAGTAAAGGTGCCTGAAAATAATAATAATCAACAACCACAACAACAGCAATCACCACAATAGCAACAGGCACCCCAAACACCTGAAAGTGGTGTTAGAAGATCTACCAGGATAAGTAGACCCCTTGAATGATACTCTCCTTCATTATATTACTTATTGTTGACTGATTCTGGTGAACCTGAATGTTATGAAGAAGCAATGCAGGTTGAAAGCAGGAAGAAGTGGGAGGTAGCCATGGAAGAAGAGATGGACTCCTTAATGCATAACCAAACTTGCAACCTAGTCAAGTTACCTACAGGAAAAACTACATTGAAGAATAAATGGGTTTATAGTCTGAAGGAAGAAGATGGAGGAAAATAGAGGTACAAAGCTAGACTTGTGGTGAAGGGGTTTACACAGAAGAAAGGTATTGATTTTGATGAAATATTTTCTCCTGTTGCTAAAATGACTTCAATCAGAACTATTTTACGTCTAGTAGTAGTTGAAGATTTGCATCTTGCGCAGTTAGATGTAAAGACAACCTTTCTCCATGGGGATTTGGAGGAAGAGATATATATGCAACAGCCACAAGGATATGATGTGAAAGGGAAGGAGAAACTAGTGTGCAGTTTGAAGAAGAGCTTGTATGGCTTAAAATAGGCTCCAAGGTAGTGGTATCTAAAATTTGACAAGTTTATGTCTGAACAAGGTTATACTAGATGTCACTCTGATCATTGTGTTTATCTGAAAAAGCAAAAGGATGGCAACTATATTATATTGTTATTGTATGTAGATTACATGCTTGTTGCAAGGTCTAACATGCAGGAAATAAATGTGCTCAAAAGAAAATTGGCAAATTCAATTGCAATGAAGGATTTGGGAGTTGCAAAACAAATCCTTGGTATGAGAATAACTAGAGATAGGAAAATTTGCAAATTAACATTGTCTCAGAATGAGTACATACAAAGGTGTTGAAAAGATTTAATATGCACAATGAAAAACCAGTTAGTACACCTTTTGCTAGCCATTTCAAACTTAGTAAGGAAATGTGCCCAAAGACCCAAGAAGACATGGATTATATGTCTAAGTTCCATATGCATCAGCAGTTGGAAGCTTAATGTATGCAATGGTCTGCACAAGGCTTGATATTGCACATGCAGTGGGAGTTGTAAGCAGGTACATGAACAATCCAAGAAAGGAACATTGGAAGGCAGTGCAATGGATTCTCAGATATTTGAAAGGTACCACAAATCAAGCATTATGCTTTGGTGGTTCAAACATTTCTCTATAGGGATATGTTGATGCAGATATGGCAAGTGACAGAGATAACAGGAGGAGCACTACAGGCTATGTATTTACTGTAGGTGGAACAACTATTAGTTGGGTTTCAAAAATCCAAAGTGTTGTTGCACTTTCAACAACAGAAGCAAAGTATGTTGCTGCTACAAAGGGTAGTAAAGAAATGATTTGGTTACAAAGGTTTATGGGTGAATTGGGTAAGGAGCATGATATGGGCATGTTATACAATGATAGCCAAAGTTCCATTCATCTTGCAAAGAACTCAGCATTTCATTCCAGTACTAAACACATACAGCTCAAGTACCATTTCATACGATCAATGTTGGAAGATGGAAAGTTGAAGTTGGAAAAGATACACACTAGCTAGAATCCTATAGATATGCTAACAAAAGTTGTAACTAGGGAGAAACTGAGAATATGCTCAGTTTCAATTGGTCTTCAAGGATGACGATGAAGATGAGAAACAGCCAGGTCCAAAGAGGAGTCATTTTCCAGAAAATGAAGCAGCGGTGGAATTGCTACAATCATTCTCCAAGTGGGAGATTGTTGAGTGTGGAGCATGATTGTTCAAAGGTCTTTGTTTCAACTGGATATATACCCCAGGAAGTTTGTACACCCCTCCATGCGGGGGGGAATTACATTAGCCATATTTTAGAATTCCTTTCTTCACGGAGACCTATCAAAGGAGTATAGTAGTTTCTAGTCAATCTGGGTCATTCATTAGGCGGATGATCCGATGGTAGAACTTATGTTTAGTTTATGGTTTTTTCCCTAGAAGGAAACCCCTGCCTTTGTATGAGGGCATTGTATTTGAGGATATGTAATAGATGTGTATTCTCTGAGCGAGAAACAGAGAGGTGAGACTATGAGAGAAAACAGAGGATATTATAGCGGATCCGCTGTACGTTGTGTCTCTTCATTTTGTTGGATAATAGAAAGGAAGGACTGGCTGTTCGGGGTGGACGTAGCCCAAACTGGGTGAACCACGTATATTTGTGTCTCTCTGGTTTTATGTGTTTTCTGTGTTTATATTTCTTCAATATTCTATGTGTTCCATTGCTCTGTAATATATAATTTTCAAACATTGGGTCGGAAATTAATCGGGGTTTGTCTTTGAAATTGGACCCAATAAATCATTAACTGGTAGTTTTATTTCCTATCGGGTCCATATTGGAGTCAAAGGTGTGTTGAAAAGGTGGAAATGACAGGTTATGAACCAGAGTGTTAATTATTGAGTTCCATGGTAATCGAAGGCTTGTTGTCTAAAGGTAATGCAGGTTCAAGAGGTGCGATCAAGTGATAACTTGATAAGTACGTTGAGGTGCGCTACGGGGGAGCAATAAGCACGAAGATTAATTAAATCTCAACCCCCGCAGTTGACCTTGACATTAGGTTGGTTGACCGCAATGCATGGCCAGAAATTACTACGGGGTTTCAAACTCATTGAAGATCCCGTACATTCTTTAGCCCCATAGTGAGCTCCCAAAGCTTTTTGCCCCATGTCGCTCATTCCACATCTTCCACTACTTTCATATGTTAATTTTCCAAGTCACTCACCATACACCATTAATGGATGATAGAGCAACACAAAGATACATCAGCAGAACCACAGGCTCAAACTATAGATTCTAACAGCGAGCAATAATCTCCCATCATTCTCTGATTTCTATTACTTCTTATTATCTTGTTTTCTTGAAATGAATGAGGTGTTTTTACCCTCAAATGTAATATTTTGTAATGATCTTTACTTCAAAGTAGTTAGAGGATAGTTAGGTAGTTTGACAATTTTGGGTAGTTATTAATTATCCTATGATGTATAAAGAGGCATAGATTATAGAAAAAAAGGGTTCGAACTTCAGAGAACTTGGAGACTAGGCCACTATATTCTTGATAAAACTATTGATTAATGAAGAATCAAAAGTTTTCCATACATTATTGGGTATGATTTTGTGACTTCTCTATTATGTGCCATCAAATGTTTTCTTCCTTTATGTATGGTAATGAAGTTGCAGGTCTTTATTTGCTTATGTAAATGAAGTTAAAATCCCTTAAAAGAGCACTCCTATACTTGAAGTTCCCATCTCTGCAATTCTCCTGAGTTACAGATAGTAGTTTCTGTGTAAGACATCATATTATCTTTAACTTCTCCAAGTGTCACAGATAGTAGATTCTGTGTAAAACAACATATTTTCTGTGATTTCTTCAAGCTTTTTTCATTCATCATTTATATTCAACAATCAAATGGCATTCTGAGATTTTCATGTCACCTAAGTATTGAGGGTTTAAAACCAAGTATTTCAGGTCCTTCATTTGAGAATACAACATACAATTAAGTGACAAACAAGTGACAATAGTTAGAAACATTAATGTCTTAAGCACAATTTCTATACAACCAGGAATTTGGTTTCTTAAGGTACAACATATATCATGCTTTAAGGATAGACCAACCATAATGTCATTAAAGTTTCAAAACAAATATTGTTGAGAAACAAACCCTACATACAATGATGATGACACACTATAATGCCATACAACTGTAATGTCAAATTGGAATACTACACCATTGTCTTGCAATGACTAAGTCACATGCAACTGTGATACTTGAGGTTCTATATATAACGGTGTGATATTGCCAAAATAATTGTGCATATATGATGATAACTAATGCTGTGAAGATTAGCATTGGAATAAAATTGGCAAGGTTCTGAAAAAACAAAAAATGAAGAAAATCAGGAAAATATCGGTAAAAATTGGCAAACATCGGCAAAATCAAGATACCATCAAAATATCAATAAAAATAGGGAAACATCAACTATGCCAAAAAATCATGATTTAGAGATAAAATCAGGATGTTATTGAGATGTTCGCAACATTGATCATAACCATATTCATATCCGAGATTTTTCATACCATTGTTGATCAATATACCAATGCCTGTTGATCCTAAATAGAATAGAGGTGCCAAAGATGCTAAGAAAGGATAAAATGTGGAGGTGTTATAATTGTGATGCCAATGAAGCCAAACATATTACTAAACTATGATACATGTAACACAGAGAAACAAAATCATATACATACACAGAGACCAACCATAGTATTATATTGTGTTGAAACCAACCATGTTGTTGTACTGAGATCAGTCATGCTACTGATGTGAAACTGATTGAACTACAGATATACCACACACACACACACACACAAACATGCAAACACACACACACACACACACATATATTAATGTACTGAGACCAGTCATGCTTCTAATGTGAAACTGATTGAACAATGGATATCCACACACACCCACACACACACACACACATATACCAGGTCATTAACAAGAGTGAGATCAAATGTCAATCAAGAGCAAGATACCTATGCTTAATGTGAGTCCAAGAGCGAGAGAGTTGTGTCTTAAAGAGCAAGGGTTCTATGCCTCATGCCATAAATCACTAGGCCATTGAGCCATATAATCATTGGGCCATTGGGCCATCTCATCATCAAGCCATTAGGCCATCCATCAATGGGACATCTAAAAAACGTCAATGGGCACTTTAATGATCTAATCAGCTTATAAAAAACCAGATTTTTTAAAACGTCAAATGACTAAAATATAGGTCATTAGTTAACTCTAAATTTATCATATTTGAATTCAAATTTCATTGTTGTCAATGTACATGGTCAAATTGATGATATCAGTAGACAAAAAAATTGGAATTCTCTATAATTACAGACTCATTTGGTACACAATCATGTTGGGAGGAGACTGAACCCCATTTTGAAACACAATGACAAGAAAGGGGGTGTAACAAGACAACACAAAGTATATAGAAATGTTCAAAATGTTTCTAGAATACTATATTGTTGAACACGGAAACCAGAGAAGACTAAGTGAAGCATCCACAATAGAACAATTTAACAAATTTTTCTTTTTTGAGGACTTTGAGATAAACAATATAATAGTTGAATCAAGGGTGCTCACCACTAGCACGTCCTACTAAATTCTATATCCATCCACTAGGGAAGAACATGTCTTTTAAACTTAACTGAAACTAGATTCATCATGTTTAGACTTGGTAGCAATATTGATCCAAGATATGGGTGTTTATCCTTCACATTTATGAGGAAGCTCTAGTGGCATGCTTTTCAAAGCCCCTAATTTACAATGCAGGCTCTATATGTTCCTCTCACCAACAATTTCAACAGAATGGTGTGGAAAATGGGATCAACTATTGAAGAATATAAGGTGCCTCGGTGAGAAAAATCTTTGAAACATCAATCAAAATAAAATTTGGTAACATCTATGGTACCAGAACCACTCTTAATGTAGAACATGCTTTATGCCACTATTGCATCATAGAAATTTTCTCACCCATAAGAATCAGATCACAAAAGGATGGCAAGGTTTGTAACAATTTGTCTTATGCAAACCATACAAAGAAGCACTAGATTATCTATTTCTACTGAGCACTTTGATGGGAAATCATGGAATGGAATGATGGTGGAATTATATATTGGAATGCAACTATTTTGGTCCATTTCAAAATTCAAGACTTTAAGTCTTGGGAAGACAATTATAACTTTGGGTTGAAAAGTAAACAAATTTTCAAAGTTCCATGGCTTGATTTGCCAATTCTTCTATTGATATATAGAAGTGTTAATAATTGTAGCCCAGACAGGAACTTATACACATGCTAAGTGTGAACATGTGAGAATTTTTTCAAGATATTTTCAAAAATTAATTCTATGTTTGGAAAAGAATTCTATTTTGTAATTTACTCTAGTAAAAACAGGGAAAGTCCTATGTTTAGTAATTAGGTCAAATTGTATCTAGTCCATTACTTGCACTGGGAATAATAAAAATATATCCTCTGCTAAAACTATAAATCTAAAGCAAGGTTGATGCTTTCAACACACCCAAGCAATTGAGAAAGACAAAGAGGGAGAGAGAGAAGGCTCGTGATGACTCATGATGATGAAATTTTTTTTATATAGATTTTTGATGATATTTTGAGGCTCTAAAGTTAGGATTCCTAACACAATTCAATATTGATGTGCGATTCAATCACTAGACATCTTCCACATCTTATATATCCATTTTATTTTCATCTTATGTAATAATGTGTTCATTTAATGATGTTGTTGCTTTAGATGTTTAAAAAATATAAAAAAATGAATATTTTGTACTTTTTAAGTATTTGTATCTTCCCCAATGCCGCCAATAAGTTTTTTTCACACTGTCAATAATATAATCACCAACACAATGCTTGCAACAATGATAAAAAAATCATCAGTGAGGTAGCCCCAAGGAATAGCTCAGTGGGTTCAACCCTTTCCGCTGAATTATTATTCATATGAAGGTCATGGGATTCATTCCCCGAGAGTCCTACAAGGTTACCGACCTCTATTGTGGCTGGCAGTTAATACCACTCTCTATCCAAGAAAACTAGAGAGGGGGGAGAAAATCCACATGGTACTGGTGAAAGAAAAACAAATCACTTGTGAGTTCTCATAATTAACCTTACTCTATTATTGTGATCCAAATCATCAGTGAATCTCATAAATTCCATCACATTAGGAGCATAGGATGCTTGGGACTCTGATAGGAAGGGCATGGCAACTGAACTTGTGGATGTAAGTGCTCAATTGTCTTAATTTCGATATTATAATGTTTTTAAATCTCTGACTAAATCGACCTTCAAATAAGAAATATTAATCTATAATGCACATAGTGATTATTTCAAGCACATATTTAGTTGTGTGCATTTGTGAACATCATATTTTCACTTTAACTCTGTGGACACATATATGGTCTTCATTTAGCAAGAGCTATCTTCAGTTTCATTAGTATCCAGTATACCAGATATTTTTTCTGTTATTTTTAATCATTTTGATGGGTATGCCTAAGGAGCTATCCTGCTAATGTTTCACATAGATACTGGCCATATCCAGGTAGCATCCAGGCCATGTCCAACTTTTAGTTACATGAGTTATGGTGCATGCTATATCCTGATCCCCAAGTCGTTGTACCTAGTAAATTGGTAGATAACTTGTAAGAAGCCTCAAATTGCAAAAGGGCAAAACCATTTGCAACATTTTTGTGGAATGAAACTTCAAAATGGAAATCAATGCAGTTAGGAAATTTCAATAATAGTTACAATGTGATAGAAGCTTTGATCAAGGAAAAATTGTTGAAGCCTTTTTGAAGCCAAGTTGTAGCACAATTTTTGACATAAATATAAAAAAGAAAATACATGTGCATGTAGGTATTTACCTGCGAGAAAAGAAACTAATGGCCAATCAGATCAAGTAGTGGTCTATGCTGAAATTATGCTTTTCATAATGCAACCTCTTTGATTAGATTTCATAGTTTTCCAAATACTCGAGGTCGCATGTTTTGTAGTGTAATGTACAACAATATTTTTAATAGGAAAATCTTGATCGTAAAATGTTGGCACTCGTAAAGACCCATAAGCAACCCTTATTTAGTGTGGCTTAGCTCTAGCAAGGATCATACCTGGAGAATCCTTGATCCGCATTGAGACTTGGCTGGATTCCACTATTTTACTGTTAGAATTATTTGTGGTAGGAGAAAAACATATAGGAAATAATAATGGCCACCGAAACCTCTTCTTGTTGAATGAAACAATTACTGCAAAAAAAATTAAAAAGAAAGGGGTAGTAACAAGTTCATATCCATGCCAAAATGTTGAATTTGGTATTAAGATAAAATTGTACAAATTATGTACTAAAATCATTATAAGTATATTAACTTCAGCAATAGCAAAAATTCAGAAGAGTTATCGACATGCTATACTTTGTCCTCAATGTGTTGTGGAAATTGATAATGTTCATTTATTTGAGTAGCTCGGATCTCAAGGGAACATATTGAGAATATGATAAAGTAGTCTACTTGTGTAATGAGATGAGAATAAAAGTAAGTCATATAATTAGGTAGAATTTATTAAGCATCAAAACCATTCCAAAAATTACTTGAAAATACTAAAAGTGTTGTCCAATATTCCATACAAGAATATATATATATATATATATATATATATATATATATATAGTTAATTCTTTTCTAATTCATTACCATGTTTTTACTAAAAAATAATATCAGGTGATACAAATTTGATTCTTTAGTACAACACCAAGTTTTGAAAGTTTCATGTTAAGAAAAAAGGAGGAATAACCACATATTCAAACAAGTTAACAATGGATTCCGTTATCTTACCATACACATAAAACTAAGTAAATCATTTTCATTTGTGTTGCCAAGGTATTCATACCAGGTGTTATCACTCAAGTTTTCCCAAAAGTTGTAAGAAAGGGAAAGGAGGCTGAGGTAACCACAAACCAATCTTTTAGATATAGAATCTAGCCAATCAGTATCTAGAGAGGGCTCTCTCTTTATGATTTAGCTTTGTTTTGAAAGATATTAGGCTAGTTATGAGGTTTAGGAGTTTTGTTTGAGTTCGGGTGGTGAGATTCAATAGAGCAGAGGGGTAAGACTGAGTAGTTCAGGCCATTGGGCTAATGGAGTCAAGGAAGATGACTTTACTGGATTTGGTTTCTTAATAGAGGATGTCTTCATAGAACAAGGTAGTCAAACAGGGAACAAATAAAGACTTGAACCAGATGGAATGGGCTCAAATTGGGTGAAGGGCAGTTAAGAATCCTTTAGCCTATTTAAAGAGGGAAATTGGATGATTACTGATAAAGAGCAGTTAAATATTCTTTAACAAATAATCAACATTAAAGAATTAAGAAACAGGAGCAATTAAGATTTCACTGCTTATCCTAATTCTAAAGAAATCACAGAGAACAATAATGACTGAAAACAGAGTGAAATCAAGCATATTCTAAAATTAATATTTTTCTTTATAATTTAGATTGTGAAACAGAGATGATATAATAAACTTAGAAAACTTTAAAACACAAGATATAGAGGACTTATTGATCCGGTGTTTGGTTCAAGAAGTCTGTGACAAGTCCTCTGCTTCAATTCTTCATCCAGTAAGCCATGCAACAGTTGATCCAATCAACCCTTTATTCCAAAATATTCAATATTACAACAAAGTCTAGGAATCCCCCCCTCACCAATACTCCAATTGAGGGGGTATTTATGCTCAATATTGCATAACAAATATCTCATAACAGAGTGAGATACTATCTAGGATGACTAAAATAGTTTTACAAGAAAATAGAAACAACTAGTCTCGAAAATAGAAGAAAGATAAACTGATGTTGTGCTGGTCCTGTTTTTGTTGAATGTGCTGGAGGCAGGCCCTAGGATTCAGCTTGTAGCTGTCTTCTTCAGCGACTCTGCGCTAGCTGCCCTATGTTAATTGATACTCTTTAACCTTTCATTTGATGCACTTTGACCTTTTCAACTCTGTTTATCTCTGTCTGGTAAATAGCCCAATCTGGTAAATAGCTCCATATGTGGTTAGGAGCTTTATATAGTAATGCAAACTAGACGAAAAACTGAATTTGGCCTCCTCTGGTAGAATTTTCAGCTGAAAACTGAAATTGCAGGTTTTCATGGTAAACTGGGTAAATACCTGCATAAAAGAGGAAAACCGTACAAATGCAGGTCAAATGGCAGGCTGCGGAGCTCTTGCTGTAGTTTTTCTGGTCAGGAGGTGCTCAAGAAACTGGAGTAGATTGTTGTTTGCAGGAGAGCGTGGGGCGCAGAGCATTACAACGAAAATGGCTTTTTATCATTTATTTGACAAAACAAATGTTGGCGGGTGTTTTTGGCTTTATCGGGTGGATGACGTCAGCGGGATGTGACGTTTTGTCGTTACACAGAGGGTGGTAAGTGGTTTGATTGCACCGCTTTTGGAGTTGGGTGGTTTTAGACAGAGGGAAAGCGAGCATGCTAGAAGCGTGACGTGTGGCTTTGTTACGGGCGGAAAACCACTTGCGATCGCGAGTTAACGGGCAGAGGTAAG
This sequence comes from Pinus taeda, assembly GCA_000404065.3. NCBI lineage: Eukaryota > Viridiplantae > Streptophyta > Pinopsida > Pinales > Pinaceae > Pinus > Pinus taeda. The sequence continues at coordinate 23,051 of APFE030227772.1, forward strand.
GGGGGTCGCAATATCGTCGTCTATCGTCAGATGAAAAGGAGATGATCAGACGGCCGATGGGCGTTGGAGATGGTGCGGAGTTATGCAACGGGGCCCGAATAGTTTGTCGTAACGTGAAGGTTGGTAAGCAGTTTTCTCGCACCGCTTTTAGGGCTGGGTGGTTTTAGGCAAAGGGCGAGCGAGCATGTTGGTAGCGCGACATGTGGATTTGGTACAAGCGGAAAACCGCTTGCGATCGCGAGTTAATGCTCGGTGGTAAGGGGGGTCACAATATCACCGTCAACCATTGGATGCGAAGGTGGAGATCAGATGGTGGACGGGCAGAGGACATGGCGGGGATTTAATGTATGCGGGCCTGACGTATTTATAACTGTTTTAATCATTTCAGGATCAATTTTATTGGTCGGGGTTTGGTTATTAATTAACCTGGATGGTTAATTAATCCCATTTGGACAGGCGGGGAACTTTGGTTATTAACGAACTTCTGATAAATTCGTTAATCCCTGTTTAAGCAGTGTTTTATGGTTATATTTAACTGGGGCGAGAAGTATTAAATATCGGGGTCTTTTAATATATAAACATATTATGGGAATAGGTTAACGTTTATATGGGAGTTATATAATAAATGTTAAATCTAGTATGATTTATGAAATGAAAAGCGCTAAGTTAAATTTACATTAAAACTTAGGCTTTGAAGGGGAAAAAGGGGGTTTATATGAGAAAGGTGGCCATTTTCCTAAGCGAAATAGGGTTTTACTTAGGAATTTTTTATGAAATGGAATGAGTGGTTTTATGAGTGATATTAAGCACCAAGTCTTTTCACAGACCTTAATACTTAGGGGAAATTAGTGAATGATTAGGGGAAAAGTATGAAGGGCAGTTAGTTATTCAACCTTGTCTTGCTTGAGCTGCATCAGGTATAATGTCTGCCTTGCACTTGTGATAGAGATAAAGATTAACACATTCAGAGACATAATCTATCACAAGTATCATTCTGCAACACCATCTACCTACCCTGCCTACTTTGGCCTAGCATTTTTTCTTCTTTATTTGGGTGCATTTAGACTGGAAAACCCTTATCAACTTTTATTCTCTTTGCATGGTAAGCCTACCTAAGTCTGCACTTATTACATCCAAGGGCTCAGATTAAACTATTGAGCTCCTTTTTATTCACTCTACCTATCTACTTATCTGCCAAGATTAAACAATTTAGTCAGATCTTATTCTCTATCTCTAAAACAGGAAATTCAAATATGAACTAGCCAAGATCAAGTTGTTTGGCCATTCATCAATTGTGGCATAAATTAACAAGCTGCACATAATGGGATTATTATGGAAAATGAAAAAGTAGTGGCATTTAGACTTGCACACTTTCCTGGTCTATTTTTGTTTGGGGTTCATTGATTTCACTTTTTTGACCATTTTATTCTTTTTACCCTTTGATTTTTCTTTTAAGGTATACCCTCTTTACATTTTTTACATTTTTTTATTTTTTTAATAATATGGAAAACCTTTGCAACAAGGAAAAGAATGAACATATTATAGAGCTCATCAAGTCAATCATGAAATATGACACCTATTGTTATAGGAGCATAACAGTGGCTCCACTTGGGGATGGCTTTCCCTAGTGGAAAGTCAAGAATAGCAGGTCAGATGAACTTCTAAATAATTTTTATTATTCTCTGAAATCCTCTTTAGTTGGTTGCTTTATTGTATGTATGACAACAAACTTGTGAAACTTAGGGCCTTCTCTTCGGGCTTCAACTGCAGCAAGTTACTATCCAATCCAAACTCTGACATTATCAAGGATATAGTATGTACATGTTAGAGTCAGAATACATTAAAAACCTGAATCAAAGTAATGTTTCAGCATCCAACCATTCACTGGTCCTTATTTTGTTTTTGTGCCATCCAGGTTCTTCAGAAAGTAAGTATTGTTCCCTTGCAATGCCTGGATGATAAATGGCCCTTTCCATAGGAAGTCAAACTTCCCATTTTTTCCTTTGTATTCTCTCCTGGAATCCCACCTTAGAACTTTGTCTGCAAGGTATAAGTCTTCTGCTTTGGTCCTTTTATCAAATATTTTCTTATGTTTTTCTTGTAACACTTGGGATCTTTGGTGCACTTCTTCTCTGGTCTGCGGCAAATGGATGGTCTAATTTATTCTCCTTTGAATGTCATTGGGTTCCACTTGAGATTCTTGAAGTAATTTCATTACAGGAACTCCTAAAGATGAAGTAAATACAACCTCCATTCCATAGACTAGCTCATAAGGGCTAGTTCCAATAGATCTCTTTGTAGTAAGTCTATCTGCCCATAGTGCATTTGTAAGTTTCTTGTGCCAGTTTTTCTTGTTCTCTTCCAACAATTTCTTAATAATATTAATCAGGCTTTTATTGGAAGACTCAGCTAGACCATTACCTTTAGGTTAATAGGCTGTGGAATGGCCTAAAGTGATATGGTATTTGTTACAGAAATTTATCATTTTCTTGGACTTAAAGGCAACAACATTATCGGTTATGATCTTTTCAGGACAGCCAAATCTAGACAATATGTCGGTTTCTAAGAATCCTATAATCACTGTATCATTGGCTTGTCTAGAAGGAATGGCTTCTATCCATTTGGTGAAATAGTCTGTGGCAGTGAGGATCCATTTATGTTGGCCAGAAGAGGGAGGATTGATTTCTCCAATGAAGTCCAAACCCCATTGTTGAAAGGGCTTTTCAGTGGAAATTGGTCTAAGGGGTAGAGGTAAAAATTTTCTCTTGCCTTCAAAAATTTGACATTTATGGCAAGTAGTGACAAATTTCTTTACATCAACGAACAAGATTGGCCAATAAAATTTAGCTCTTAGGATTTTGTCTGCAGTTCATTTCCAGTAAAGGTGTCCACCGCAGTCACCTGTATGAAATTCTTTGAGAACTTTGTCGGCTTCTTCTTTTATTAAACAATTCAATAGAATAGCTTCATGATTTTTTCCAAAAGAGAGCATTATCTAAAATACAAAATTTTGAAGCTTTCATCTTTAAAAACCTTTTCTTTGTTCTGGATAACCCTGAAGGAGCCTGTAGGTTTAATAATACATGAGTTATATCAGCATACCAAGGTGATTCTAAGAAGGCCTAGTTGATTTGTGGAGTCGACATCTCCTGTTCATTATCTAGTTCATTAATATCCAGGGCTTGAAAGTTTGTTTCAGTCATGAGTTTAACCAATCCCTGTCCTTTTATAAGCTTTGTAGGTTTTATTTCAATATCATACTCCAATATACTAGCTATCCATTTACCTCGTTTTCCTTCAATTCCATCCTAAGTCAAGATGTCTTTGACAACAACATTTAGTACATAAGCTATTACATGGGAGTACAGTATATAGACTCTGAAGTCTTTAATAGATTTCACCAATGCAAAAGCCTGTTTTTCCATGATTTTGTAATTTAGAGGTGCATCTCTAAGTGCTTTACTGAAAAAGGCTATGGGTTTTTCACATCCTTGATCATCTTTTTGCAGTAAAACAACTACTATAGTGTGTTCTGATGTAAATGAAAATATTATGAAGTCTCTATCGAACTTTGGACTTGTAAGGACCGGTGTTTTAGTCAAAGCCATTTTAATTTCTTCAAATGCTTGTTTGGCTTCTACTGTCCAATTAACCTTTGAATCCCTTTTTAACATATTGTTCAACAATCTAATTAATTCAGCCAAATTAGATATGAATCTTCTTAAAAAGTTAATCTTTCCTAGGAAAGCTTGAAGTTCTTTGACATTTTTGGGATGGGGTATTTGCAGAATGGCTTCTATTCTAGCAGGATCAATTTTGATGCCATCTTTGGAGATGATATGGCCTAACAATTTGCCTTCCTCTAAACCAAACAGGGACTTTTTAGGATTTATTGAAATGCCATATTTTCTGCATTTTAAAAACACTTGTCTCAAATGATCTAAATGTTGCTGATCTGATTTAGAAAACACAGTGAGGTCATCTAGATATATAACCAGAAAATCGTGAATTTCTTTTGCAAAAGCTATGGCCATTGCTCATTGAAAGGTTGCCCCTACATTCTTAAGTCCGAATGGCATTTTAACATATTTGAATGTACCCCATGGTGTTGTAAATGCAGTCTTTTCTTGGTCATCAGGATGAACCAGAATCTGATTATAACCCGAAAATCCATCCAAAAGTGAAATCCTAGAAGCACCTACTACCCTTTGTAAAATATGATCCATCTTAGGTAAAGGATAATTGTCCTTCAAAGAAACCTTGTTTACATTTCTTAAGTCTACACATAATTTGATTTCTCTTGTTTTCTTCCTCGTAGGCACTAAATTAGACATCCTCTCTGAAAATCTGATTGGAGCAATTATCCCTGCATCATGCATTTGTTTGATTTCTTTTTCAATTAAAGGAAGCAGTACAGGGTTAATTCTTCTGAGCTTTTGTTTGAATGGTTTTTTATTTTCCTTGAGGGGTATTGTATGTTGAATTGCAGAGGTGTCATAATATTTCAGATCTTCATAGCTCCAAGCAAAAACATCCTGGAATTCTTTGATTAGTTCAACATACTTAAGTTTTTGATCAGGGGGCAAAGGTTTGGATAATTTTACCATTTTTGGATTTTCTTCAGTTTCTATGTTATAGTATTCAATGTCTGCTTTTAAAGGTTCCATCTTGGGTTTCTTTGGAATATTGTTGAAATCAAAGAGATCTTCCAAACGAGTTAATCCTTTGGGAAAATGATTGTCTTTCAAATTGATAACTTCATATTCTCCTTCAATAATCTCATCAATGTCTATTTCTTTAAAATCCTGTATTTCCTTTTTGGTAAATTTCATTGGATGAAGCATTTGAGTTGCATTTTCTGCTGAAATGTCTATTTCTATCTGATTTGTTAGATCAGACTCACTAACTGTATCTACATCTATGTTAGTGCTAGAAAATTCTTCTTCTAGAGTTAAAAAATTGTTGAATTGATTATCACTGTCAAACACTTTCCAGTTCTTTACATTATCAGGTATGGCTGGCCTATGTCTAATCTCAGCTGTGAATTGATGATTTGGTTCAAATGGTAATTTACAAGTGCTGGAAAACATTACTAGGCTATGAGCCTGCAAGTTATGTTTTCTTGAGATTTTAGCAAGACGAGTTTCTAGAAATGTATTGAGGATCTCTATAGCTATTCCTCTGTACTCTCTTAATCTGGGATCATTTGTTAAGAACTTCCCTTTTATCTATTGAAAGATTAAATCAAAATATCCTAGGACTGATACTCTAGTTGCTTCCAGTTTCTTGACCAGTATAAGACCTATCAATAGAGCTTCATATTCAACGATGTTATTAGTGCATCTAAAGTTTAATCTGTAGGCATGGCCTTCAGCATGATTGTTTTCAAGATTGTGCACTCAGACTCCTAATCCTGCTCCTAATTTGTTCACAAAACCATCAAATGCTAAGTACCAAAGGATTTTATGTTCATAATTAGTATCTGGAGTTTCAAGGATCTGTTTAATAGCGAGATTTGGTTTTTCAGTCTCTTCTGGTTCCTTTTGAGTATCTGATGTATCATTGTTCTCAGAAATTTATTGAATTGGAACACTAGACTTTTTGTTCGTAATTTGCTCTGGTTCATCTGCTAAAACTTTTATTTCATGTGGGGGATCAATTTTAACATTGTAAAGGATAAAAGAATCCATATCTGAATGTACTGAGTAGATAGGGAAATTTTGAGGTTTCTCTTGACTACTTACTACATACTTCATTAAGGTTTCTTTGTATAGTTTCTTAGGTTTACCAAATACTGAAATAGTAGCGTAAGACATGTCCACTTGTAGAGATCCTTGAAGCTTTGCACCCCAAGATCTAGATAATAACATGCCATACTTTGGTGGAATATCAGCTACTACTATGTTCATTAAGATGGTTTTGGCAGGATATTGAACTAGTGATACACATGAGTCTTTGATTAAACCTAAACATCTGACCTAAATTGAATCATAAGAAAAGAGGTCTTTATATGGACTAGTGATGTCAAGGTCTAGTTTCTCCATTACAGATTTAGGCATTAAGTTATGAGAGGCACCAGAATCAAACATGGCATTATGAAGTATTTTATCATGTATGTTTAAACTTACATAGAAAGGAGGAACTTCTCCCTCTCCTGTTTTTCCATTTACTCCAAGGCCAAAGATCAATTCAGGCTGGTCATAAAAAACATTTACTGAATCTTCGTTCACAGAAATATTGAGTGATCTGTTGATTTGACTTCTGTAGACATCATGTTTAACTAATTCTGATAATGGAATAGCTATCTTTAGTTTGCCTACTTCTGTCTCAAGATTAAAAGGTTTTTCGGTCTGAGTTCTTGTATTTCGGACAGCTGGATTTTCTGTGTTCCTCTCCTCTTCAGGAGTGGGATTATGGGCTGAAGTTGTTTCCAAATCAATCTCTAGAGGCTCTTCTACGTTTCCTTTAGAAGGAATAGAAGTGGAAGGTTGTCTGTTAGGTGGTTGATTATCTGATACATCCTCAACAATTGGATTATTTGGGTTAGGACCTGTTCTAAAAAGAATATGTACAAGGAGGTTATTGATCTTATCTTTGTTAGGCTACTTGGTATCTTTCTGTTTATTGGTTTTAGGGACATCTATTCTTCTGCTCCTCATATTGTATTGTTTGTGGACTTCATAAATGGTTGTATCATATCCCTCCCTAAAGTCAAATGATTCACCTGACTGAGTTTGAAATTGTTTAAGAATGTGAGCTTCTTGATCCTCTTGGGTCAAGAAAACTTGTTGTTCATCATTGAGTCCCATTAAGTTAATTTGAGTGTCTTTTGTTGGTTCATTAGAAGTTGAGGCTTCAGCATAATTTTCTTGGAATGGGGGCCTAATATTTTGGTCAGGCCCTGTCTTTCCAGTGTTAGGATTTTGGTTCTTCTTGAAATATGGATTTCTCCCAGTATTGCCTGGTTGACCATCCCAAGGGGATTTTCTCTTGATTGTTTCTACTCTATCTCCAAGCCTATCCATTCCTTTAATAGAGCATCTATTTTTTGTTCAAAGGCAAAAGGTTCTTCTTTTAAAGGTGTCCTCCTTTCATCTCTGGCTCGAGATCATTTAGATATCAGGTTGGCCTCAACGCTGACAGCTATACTTTGCATTTCTTCTAAGTTTCGAGGAGCTCTTTCCCTAAGTTGGTATGCCATATCAGAATCAAATGCATCAGGGAATTTGATCAAGGCCAAATCTGGAGGAGGTCTGAGATTTTGAGGAATAGCATTGTAGACATTATTGAATCTGGTACAATAATCTTAGATAGTTTCTTGTGTGCCTCTTCTTAGGTTTTCATATTCTGATAAAATGTGGAGAGGATCTTTCTTCTTTTCCCATCTGTCCAAGAAGGTCTGATAAAGAGCTTTTGGGTCATTAATACTGTTTGCAGGGAGGGCTCTAAACCATGTTCTAACATCTCCAATTAAACATTGATTAAATACTTTCATTCTAACATCATCAGCATCAACCTCATATATTTCAAAATAGTCGGTCATTTCTTGGTATGTTGTTGAGTTGTGTAAGTGCCAGTACCTTCAAAAGAAGTGATTTTACTTTGATAGTATTGGGGCATAGCCCCTGGATTAGCAAGTAAGTGCAGGGGAGTATATCAATTTTCCATGGTTGCAGAAATAGATGTGACAACTGGAGGAGGAAGGGATAACAATGGGAATGTGAGTTATGGATAGAGGAGTGGAAGGGGTAGGTTGAGGTTGGGAAGTCTGGGGTGCTGATGGTGAACTTGGAGAAGCTGTAGTAATCACAAAAAGGTTTGATGTTCTTTCAGAGGTAAGCTCAAATTGGATGGAGTTCTGCAATTGTCTATCAAGGTGTGAAGTAACAACTTCAAGCTGCAAATTTTCAATGAATATTGAATCTTGAACTGTGTGGGTTAACCCAAATTCTGAAAAGGTCACAAATGAAGAGCTTTTAAAATACTCATCAAAAGCTTTGTCCTCAGGATAGATCCACATCACAGGATAGGATCTTGATCTGTATAGAGGCCGAGAACTAGAAGAATTTTCTTGGCTCTCTTGTCTTCTAAGAATCCTAGGAATCAAATTAGGATTTTCAAACATAGCTGGTGGATTTGGATCAGGATTTGATCTGGTATAATGAATCCTTTCCGAAGCCAAGTTTCCAGGTGTGCTTTTGGTTTTTTTTTTGTTGAAATAGATTTAACAATACAACTTTAGCAGTCTCTTCTAAGAGACTTTAGATATGGGAATTTTGAACTTTTTTAAAGACTTATTTAAAAAGAGGAACTGATCAAGTATTTGAAACCAACTGCCCAATCTGTAAGCTAGACCAGAGATAGACTGAAGTAGCATTCATTTACTTCTGTAATTGTGAAGCAAAATCATTTCAAAGGCTACCTGGCTAACTTCAAGCTCCGTCTGTAGCTTATACAGAAAACAGTAGTAACAAACAAATTATTCAGTTCCCCAGTGGAGTCGCCATTGATGTTATCACTTAGGTTTTCCCAAACATTGTAAGAAAGGGAAAGGAGGCCGAGGTAACCACAAACCAATATTTTAGATACAAAATCTAGCCAATCTGTGTCCAAAGAGGGCTCTCTCTTTATGATTTAGCTTTGTTTTGAAAGATATTAGGTTAGTTATGAGGTTTAGGAGTTTTGTTTGAGTGCGGGTGGTGAGATTCAATAGAGCAGAGGGGTAAGATAGAGTAGTTCAGGCCATTGGGCTAATGGAGTCAAGGAAGATGACTTTACTGGATTTGGTTTCTTAATAAAGGATGGCTTCACAGAGCAAGGTAGTCAAACAAGGAACAAATAAAGACTTGAAACAGATGGAATGGGCTCAAATTGGGTGAAGGGCAGTTAAGAATCCTTCAGCCTATTTAAAGAGGGAAATTGGATGATTACTGATAAAGAGCAGTTAAGTATTCTTTAACAAATAATCAACATGAAAGAATTAAGAAACAGGAGCAATTAAGATTTCACTGCTTATCCTAATTCTGAAGAAAACACAGAGAACAATAATGACCGAAAACAGAGTGCAATCAAGCATATTCTGAAATTAATCTTTTTCTTTATCATTCAGATTGTGAAACAAAGATGATATAATAAACTTAGAAAACTTTAAAACACAAGATATAGAGGACTTATTGATCCAGTGTTTGATTCAAGAAGTCTGTGACAAGTCTTTTGCTTCAATTCTTCATCCAGTGAACCATGCAACAGTTGATCCAATCAGCCCTTTATTCCAAAATATTCAATATTACAGCAAAGTCTAGGAATCCCCCCCCCTTCCACCAATACTCCAATTGAGGGGGCATTTATGCTCAAAATTGCATAACAAATATCTCATAACAGAGTGAGATAATATCTAGGATGAATAAAAATAGTTTTACAAGAAAATAGAAACAGCTAGTCTTGAAAATAGAAGAAAGATAAACTGATTTTGTAATGGTCCTGTTTTTGTTGAATGTGCTCGAGGCAGGCCCTAGGATTCGGCTTATAGCTGTCTTCTTCAGTGACTCTGCGCTGGCTGCCCTGTGTTAACTGATACTCTTTAACCTTTGATTTGATACACTTTGACCTTTTCAACTCTATTTATCTCTGTCTGGTAAATAGCCCAATCTGGTAAACAACTCCATATGTGGTTGGGAGCTTTATATAGCAAAGCAAACTGGATGGAAAACTGAATTTGGCCTCCTCTGGTAGAATTTTCAGCTGAGAACTGAAATTGTAGCTTTTCATGGTAAATTGGGTAAATACCTGCGTAAAAGAGGAAAACTGTACAAATGCAAGTCGATGGCAGGCTACGGAGCTCCTGATGTAGATTTTTTGGTCAGGAGGTGGTTAAGAAACTGGAGTAGATCATTGTTTGCAGGAGAGCACAGAGTGTAGAGCATTACAATGAAAATGGCTTTTTATCGTTTATTTGACAAAATGAAGGTTGGTGGGTGTTTTTGGCTTTATCGGGTGGATGACGTTTGCAGGATGTGACATTTTTTCACTACGCGAAGGGTGGTAAGCTGTTTGATCGCACCGCTTTTGGAGTTGGGTGGTTTTAGACGGAGGGTGAGAGAGCATGCTGGAAGCGCGACGTGTGGCTCTGGTACGGGCGGCAAACCGCTTGCGATCGAGAGTTAACAGGCGAAGGTAGGGGGGGTCACGATATTTTCGTCGACCGTCGGATGGAAAGGCGATGATCGGACGGCTGACAGGCATTGGAGATGGCGGGGAGTTATGAAGCAGAGCCCAGAGAGTTTGTCATGACATGAAGGGAGGTAAGCGGTTTGCTCGCATCGCTTTTGGGTTTGGGTGGTTTTAGGAAGAGGGCGAGCGAGCATGTTGTTAGCGCAACACGTGGATTTGGTACGAGCAGAAAGCCGCTTGCAATCGCGAGTTAACGCTCGGTGGTAAGGGGGGTCGCGATATCGCCGTCGACCGTTGGATGCGAAGGCGGATATCGGACGGTGGACAAGCATAGGACATGGCGGGGATTTAATATATGCGGGCCCGACGTATTTACAATTGTTTTAATCATTCCGGGGTCGATTTTATTGGTCGGGGTTTGGTTATTAATTAACCCGGATGGTTAATTAGTCCTGTTTGGAGAGGCGGGGAACTTCGGTTATTAACAAATTTTTGATAAATTCGTTAATCCCTATTTAAGCAACATTTTATGGTTATATTTAACTGGGGTAGGAATTATTAAATATCAGGGTATTTTAATATATAAACATATTATAGGAATAGGTTAACGTTTATATGGGAGCTATATAATAAACGTTAAAGTTAATATGATTTATGAAATGAAAAGTGCCAAGTTAAATTTATATTAAAACTTAGGCTTTGAAGGGGAAAAAGGGGGTTTATATGAGAAAGGTGGCCATTTTCCTAAGCGAAATAGGGTTTTACTTAGGCAATTTTTATGAAATGGAATGAGTGGTTTTATGAGTGATATCAAGCACTAAGTCTTTTCACAGACCTTAATACTTAGGGGAAATTAGTGAATGATTAGGGAAAAGTTTGAAGGGGAGTTAGTTATTCAACCTTGTCTTGCTTGAGCTGCATCAGGTATAATGTCTGCCTTGCACTTGTGAGAGAGATAAAGATTAACACATTCAGAGACATAATCTATCACAAGTATCATTATGCAACACCATCTACCTACCCTACCTACTTTGGCCTAGCATTTTTTCTCCTTTATTTGGGTGCATTTAGACTGGCAAACCCTTATCAACTTTTCTTTTCTTTGCATGGTAAGCCTACCTAAGTCTGCACTTATTACATCCAAGGGCTCAGATTAAACGGTTGAGCTCCTTTTTATTCACTCTACCTATCTACTTATCTGCCAAGATTAAACAGTTTGGTCAGATCTTATTCTCTATCTCTAAAATAGGAAATTCAAATATGAACTAGCCAAGATTAAGCTATTTGGCCATTCATCAATTGTGGCATAAATTGACAAGCTACACACAATCAGATTATTATAGAAAATGAAAAATTAGTGGCATTTAGACTTGCACACTTTCCTGGTCTATTTTTGTTTGGGGTTCATTTATTTCACTTTTTTGACCATTTTATTCTTTTTACCCTTTGATTTTTCTTTTAAGGTATACCCTCTTTACATTTTTTACATTTTTTGATTTTTTTAATAATATGGAAAACCTTTGCAACAAGCAAAGGAATGAACATATTATAGAGCTCATCAAGTCAATGATGAAATATGACACCTATTGGTAAAAGAGCATAACACCAGGGTCACGGGTCTGTGACCATAGAGTGGATTCCTGTCTCCCATTTCAGGTCTCAAAATTAGAACATTCCCGGGCCAACCTAGATACAAATAGGTGCTTGCAAGGATAGTGATCACCCCTTAAATTGTGCACCCAAACTCCGATTTAGGTTCTCCAAGGGTTCTTTAAAGCACAACTTCCACTTAAATAATTTTCTTTAAGGTAAAAAAAGTCCAATGGTAAGAGGAATAGGTGGGACCCTCCTCAAGAACCAAAATATTTCATTTTCCTAACATTCCCATACACTCAAAACAAAAAGATAACCTCTCATTTGGATCATTTTATTTGAATGGATTTCGATTTTTTTTTTCTTGCTGCAAATTTATGGATAGTGATAGATAGTGAGGGAGTGAAGATGAATACTGCCTTCATCCTCTTTTAGCTCTCGATCTGAGATGTCAAACCAAATTTGAGTTATTCCTACACTTATCTTCTAGCGTTGTGAACATAACTACTTTGAGCTTCTCTTTGTGATGTTTCCTCTATATCATGAATCTAATAAATCTCCATGTGAGTAGTATTCACAAGAGGAAAAGAACATTTCCCAACATCTCCTCAAAGAATTTGTTTGTCTCTATAATGAACGAAGAGAATTTACAAGATGTAAATAAGATCTCCCAATACCTCTTAAATTGGAGTATTCCTCTTTATGATGATCCTCCTAGTAAGCAACATGCACCAATTGAGAGGGAAGCATAAATTATCAAAGGATGCTCATAAGAAAGTCGGAAAAGAGATTTTGGAATGAATATTCCCCATTGGAAATGTTTTTTCTTTCCCTACAACCCTCCTTTTACATCTTATGTGGATGGAATTTTCAATCACTTTATTCCTTCTTAGTGTCTTGGTTGAGTTAGAATTCAACCCTAGTGACCTTGTTAAGCATCTTGAGTAGAGTACAGTGAGTTCGTTCATTAGTTAATCAAAGATATTTCTCACAACCTATCTCAATTCAAGCAAAAGTAAAACACATAGCAAGACGTAGTCACAAGATCTAGCTACTCATTGGTTCTCGAGATTTGGGGACTAAGATTTTCAAAAGGGAGGGCACATTGTGTATGGAAACACAAGATTTTTATAATGTAAATAAATTTATATACATAAGAAATTTTATATGTAAGCTCATAGTTTTATAATAAAATTTAGCCCTTGATATTTTACACAAGGCCATTTAATAATGTTAAACATGGCTTCGAAATGACAATTAGCAAATTTTATATTAATTAATTAAATCAAAATCCTAATTACCCCATAAATCTAATTTTGGTTGGTTAAGGATTTAACCCTTTCTAATCTAAATAGGGATCTTCCCCCAGTCTAGTAGTAAGCCATATCTGTCAGTCAATCAAATCATATGACTCTTTTGATTATATTTTGGAGAAGTGTTCCTCCATTATTTGACTCTGCCAGTGCAATCTGCTCTTTGGCATGCAAATACACCCACTCCTTTATTCTTCTCCCTTTGGTTTTGCTTTTGAGCTCCAGTCTTGTTATACTTTTATTGTAGTTTTAATTCAAAATTGTATTTTGAAATAGTGGAATTTTGATTCACATCCAAGCACATTTCACATGCCATAAATAGCAATAGCATCAATCATGGCCTATGAATATGCAGATCTAACAAGGTTAAAGGTCAATTCTAAACAACCAAAAAGTAACTATTTCTTTCTCATCTACCTCATGTATAGTGTTTCTTTGTTTTCTACTCTACAAGTCATGTTGAGAGCCAAGAAAGGTATAGTAGAAGAATGTACCAATTCCCATACCAATTAACAAGAGAGGGAGTGGGAGATGGCCAAGTATGGAGCAACAATATTAGAATCGATAGGTGTACACATGTTATCAACAATACAAGACTAACATTGTTGTATCCATACTTCAATGTTTGTCTCTTATATTTTGAAGCTAATATAGACTTGAAATTGGCTTTAACTTGATGAGTAACACCTATCATAGCCAAAGACTCTGGCAAGGTGATAATTCAAATAGTTCACTTCTTATAAATTTGTTGCAAAAGCAACACTAAAATTTATCCGCAACAATATCTATGAAAAATGAACAATAAGGTTTTCTTTGATCATTTTTAAATGTTTTAATTTATAATAATTTATGAGGAAAAGTGTTTTACATTTAGTTTTGGCTTTATAGGAAATAATACCAGAAAACACATAAATTCCTCAAAAGATCTTTTATAATGTTGAACCATGTAACACATTGTCACTTCCTTTATCATTGCTCCAATGGAGGTTCACAAGTTTATTTCTTGGCATACAGCCGTGGAGAGGTGCAAAACTTCAACCCCGAGTTGCAGGATGCTTCCATAATAGGAAAACCCCAGTTGCAAAGTTGGCAGAGTAACAAAATTCCTCAATAAAATGTTTTCAAGTACACTTGGAAAATAATTAAATATTGCAGTAGAGAAGGCTTATGATTCACCCCGCAATAGAGAATACCACACTGTGGAATCAAGAGACCTACAATTCAGTGTCATAAGGGTAAAGGACCTATAGAAAACCCTTAGCAATGAACTTTCCATGACAAGATTAAAAATGGCCATACAACAGAATATGAAAAAGACATATGATATGATGGCAAAAGAGGAAGTCAAATGGGCAAGAAGTTTAACTTCCCAACATCATTACGATTGTAATTTGAACCAAAAAAAAATGCCTATATGTATGTATACATAACATATATGATTTGAAGGGGGGCAGTGTAAAAGTAGTAGTATTTTGTAATATGAATTTTGGGGTATAGGTTTTGTTTAGAATACTCCTCATGTAAAATCTGTTGGCATTATGTTTCTGGTATGGTTATATGTCACAGATGTTGTACTCGATGGCAACACCCATGGCATGGCTCTCAATATGATGAGAATTAAGAAGTACACAGGAGAAAAGTTCAAGGAATTTTATGCAGAGAAAAGTTTATAAAATTTTATTTCATGTGGAGAAAAGTTCACGGAATTTTATGCAGAGTAAAGTTTATTTCATGTGGGAAAACTTACCTTTGGTCCATGGTAGTTAGTCCTTGGATTTTGAACCTATGGTTTTTGGACCATGGCATCTCGACAGACGTGTTGATCCCTAGTATTGAGTTGATGGTATTGGTTTGTTATGGTTTTGGCCCGTGGTATTGGTCCATGATTTGAGGAAGAGCTTGCCTATATAAAGCAAAGGAGATCATTTGGCTTGTGTATGCTTTTGGGTTGAATATCTTAAGATCTGAAAAATTGGGTTATTGTTTCAAAAGCTCGATCTATATGAAAGTGAAGTGGAAAGCGAATCTGTGAAGGGTGATCTCTCGAGCGTTGCAGCTGCGGAAGTGCGGAGGCGCCACAGGAAGGCGCCG
>APFE030227772.1:46637-76773 GCA_000404065.3 Pinus taeda
CAGATTCGCTTTCCACTTCACTTTCAATAGATCGAGCTTTTGAAACAATAACCCAATATTTCAGATCTTAAGATATTCAACCCAAAAGCATACACAAGCCAAATGATCTCCTTTGCTTTATATAGGCAAGCTCTTCCTCAAATCATGGACCAATACCACAGGCCAAAACCATAACAAACCAATACCATCAACTCAATACTAGGGATCAACACGTCTGTCGAGATGCCATGGTCCAAAAACCATAGGTTCAAATTCCAAGGACTAACTACCATGGACCAAAGGTAAGTTTTCCCACATGAAATAAACTTTTCTCTGCATAAAATTCCGTGAACTTTTCTCCACATGAAATAAACTTTTATAACTTTTCTCTGCATAAAATTCCGTGAACTTTTCTCCTGCGTACTTCTTAATTCTCATCATATTGAGAGCCATGCCATGGGTGTTGCCATCAAGTACAACATCTGTAACATATAACCATACCAGAAACATAATGCCAACAATATTAATCAAATAATTGCATTATTCAATCAGAGCCTTTTTAAAATAACACTACGAGATTTATCTTCCCTGAGACTTTATTACCGAAATACACATTCCAATTTATTGTTCCAGCCCGAACATTTCGCTATCGAAAATTTCGTAAGGAATTATTATTTGGAAATTATAAACATTCCAAACATCTAGATATATAACGTGCCTATTGGACAATCGTCTCAGACTTTGGGTTTATTACGCCGTAAGGCGTTTCCCTTTGAAATGAATTGCCCCAGCCGCTGCCGTGTCCTATTGTTGACCGTTGATTTGTGGTGTTAGACGATTGAATGAATTGTGATCGTCAATCCAACACTGACCTAAAACTGAACGGTTAATGAGGAAGCTAGGCAGACGCACCGCCAGCGAGCCATTCGTTTCGCAATGTGCTTGGCTCACACTGCCAACAAGGGCTCTGCCTGGACTCGAGCTCTGAACTTCGCCTAATCGGGGATTCCGTAATGGAGCTTGTTACAGAACAGATTCAGGAAGAGCTCATCACCCATGGATAAATTCTGCGGTATGACACTGGTGAGCTTATTAGACGAGACGTCGAGGGTTAGCAGCTTGCCATTTCTCCCGAGGGCGCGGGGAATGGAACCCCTGAAGTTTTGTCCCAGAGATTCGGCACCTCAAGGTCCGCCAGGTTGCCGATAGAATCGAGGATTCCGCCATGGAGCTTGTTACAGAACATATTCAGGAGAGTGAGCTCCAATTGTTGGCATTATGTTTCTGGTGAGGTTATATGTTATAGGTGTTGTACTTGATGGCAACACCCATGGCAAGGCTCTCAATATGATGAAAATTAAGAAGTACGCAGGAGAACAGTTCAGTAGATGCGTACCTGCAGGTACGCTGTGCAGGGACCGCGTCTTGACACGCAAGTTACCCATTCATGAGGTGCGTACCCCCAGTGCACACACTTCAAGGCAGTAAAGCGCGCACATGTGGGGTTCCTTATGTTTCACCCTTGGTATTTAGCCGACGGTATTGTGTTATCATGGTTTTGGCCCGTGGTATTGTTTTATTTTATTATTATTAAGCCCCATGATCCTTGATTTGAGGAAGAGCTTGCCTATATAAAGCAAAGGAGATCATTTGGCTTAGTATGCTTTTTGGGTTGAATATCTTAAGATCTGATCTATCGGGTTATTGTTTCAAAAGGCTTGATCTATATGAAAGTAGAAGTGAAAGCGAACCTGTAAAGGGTGATCTCCCGAGCGCTTGATCAGATCTGGGCATCCGTCTAACTGTAGCACACTAGTGATCTGCAAATTCATCCCTAATCCGAGGTACGCAGTTGTTTAACGGTGCCTCTGCGTGGGTATGCAGAGAAGAAGAAGGCGAGCTGCGCAGGTACGCAGAACAGACGAAGGGTGACTGCGTGGGTACGCAGAGCAGAAACATGAGAACTACGGGGGTACGCAGAGCAGCAGTGGTTCAGGTGCGTGCCTACTGTAACAATACGCGGTGCGATAGTTCTTTTGGGTGCGTGCCTACTGTGACAGTACGCGGCGTGATAGTTCTTTTGGGTGCGTGCCTACTGTGGGAGTACGCGACGCGATAGTGCATTTGGGTGCATACTGACGTAGGCCAAAGAAAGGAAAGTTGCGTATCTGTTTCAGGACTATCTGTTGACTGAATTTTTCTGTTGATAAGGTGTTCTGGGTTCAGTTCTGTTATTTTGATCTGGTTACTACAGCTGACTGTAATTTATATGTACTTGATGAACATTTGATGTATATATGGATCCAGGTTGAAAATTTATGAAAAGTGGTCCTTGAAAGAAAAGAAGTAGGGGGTTGTAGCTCCCTTCCAGGAGAGACTGGAAAACGAGAGAGAGTTGTAGCTCTCTGCAGGTTGCAGCCTGCGTACTGGTAAAGGACTGCACCAGTACAAGACTATTGTAAAAGGAGTTTCTAATTTGAAAGAAGATAGAGACATATTGCAGCAGATGGTTTTCACCCACATTGGGTTTCCACCTTATATCTGGTGTTCTTTGATGTGACTGTCTGTTTTTCTTTTTCATGCCTCATTGTTTTATGGTACTGATATGCAAAAATAATTCAAAGTATAAATAAGGAAGAATTGTTAAAAGGACTAGATAATACTGATTCACCCCCCTCTTAGTATTATTTTCAACAAAATCTATGTTGCATTGCTATTATTTCCAGTACTCCACTGATTTTTGGCTTTGGAAAATAGGATTAAAAAATTAATGCACACAAAGAAGCTCATTTCTAATACACCTTGGGAAACAATAAAATCTTTAGACTACAAGCTAAAATCATTTTAATAACAAATCCATAAGTCTAGATATTGCAAGAGTTCAAGATTTCAAATTGGATATACTATTGTTCCCTATCTTTTTGTCAATACTCATTATCGAAGAGCTAAATTTATTTTCTAAAGCATATTTGTCCTTTTACATGCAATGGCCCCAACAATAATAGTAATAATAGCTTATAACAACCCTTGGATTTGTTACATGCCTAAAATGCAATCATGGTATATCAATGATATTAATGTTACAAGGTGAATATTAGTGGAATTTGCTTCATAACCACTTTGGCTACTATAAACATTTTCGTAAGATTTACTATGTGTGTATGTACTATAAATGCACTTTAATAACAAAGCTACAAGTCGAGAGATCGCAAGAATACAAAATTTCAAATTGGTTATACCATTGTCACTCTATACCTTTGTCAGTACTCATTGTCAAATACATAAATTTCTTTGCCAAAACATGTTTGTCCCTTGACAGGTTATGGCCCTATCAATAAGAACAACAATAGCTTGTAACAAAACTTGCATCTTTTACATTCCTAAAAAGTAATCACGGTATATTGGGGATATGAACATTACATGTTGAATATTTTTGACATTTTCTTGATAAAAAAGTGTAGCTAATATTGATTTTTTTGGGAGATTTACAATGTGTGTATATACTATAAGGTTTCAAGCAAGATATATTAAGGCATTAGAGCATATTTCTTAAATGACATTAGAGATTGTTTTCTAGTGTGAGAAAAAGGTACAAGAATATTCAACGCAAAATGGAACAAAAATATGGATAAACATATGTCTTCAAATCACCTCAACATTACTGTTGGGTTAGGGCGGCCTGACCCGAGTTTATAGTTAGTTGCGCCAACCAACAAATCCCTACACTACTGGCCCTTTCAGAAACAACCTGCGTAGTGGAGGTTGCAGTCTCACCTGAAGCAGTAGGGGGGAATGCAAGAACCAAGTTTCCGCATCCAGAGACTAGTGTGATGTCTTTTAGTTCTTTAGATATGCCTTCGCGAAAATCTTAGGGCATATTATTGCAACTTTATTAAAAAAAGTCTCCAGACCTTCACGAAAGTATACAGTCAGTCTTTGCCGACCTTCAATAGTCAATTTATCCACTTACACACATTAGAGAATAACCCTAAATTAGTGTTCGCACAAATCTACTTAAGTTATTAGTAAACAACACAGAATTCATCAGAGTCTTCATGAAAGTACATAAACAAGCATTGTGTACATTTTTAAGCCTTATTCAAGAGAATCACGCAACATTCGATCAATATTCCATAAAAACACATTATAATTCAACATAAATGTGCAATAATTCTTCGATAACTATCTTTATTGATCTTTGATTCAAGGTTACATACTCAAAACTACCCTGCGCACACAGCTGCAGGGGTCCGCACACTTAGTTGCAGACTCTACCTAGGCCTCTATGCACTCAGCTTGAGAGCCTTTCTTCTACCTTACCCACTTATCTGTGCTATCAATTTTATCCCTTCTACCTTTTCTTCATTGCCTTAGACTCTCTAAGGCACACCTATTTATAGTCTTTTTCATACAATTCCATAGTCCGTAGACCATGGGTGAATCTCAAAACCAACTCAAACTTTACATAAAACAAGGGGCTAAGCCCCTTTGACACCTAATCATGTATGCGCTCTGCATCCACAAATTGCGAATACTTTACCTTATTTACACAAAATGAACCAAAACTTAGGTTATCTTAACCCCAAAATTGACCCAAGGGACCCCATCCCAAAAATTACCTAAAATCCCTGTGGAATCTCGCGCAAAATTTATCAGGAGGAAGTGACCCTAAATGTAGATTTCCACTACATTCAAAATAAAGACTGTAGAATCGAAATCTAGCAAATGCAATCACCGTTTGGGATGATAAAATTTATGTTAGGTTCGAGCAATACAGAGTTTGGATGGCTACTTGTTGTATGATGCAATAGCACGCAAGACATAGTCGAAACACATATCGAAACCTGTTGAAGCTCCCACCAAATTAATATATGCGTAGAGGGAATATAAAACGAAAAATAAAGAAATGATCACTAAAAAAATGAGGAAAATAAAGATTTTTCTATTACCTCTTAATTTGGTGACAAATGGGAATAAAGAGAATGACATAGGATGTAATAAGGAAGATATCACATATTGGATGCCTTCTCAACAGTTTTTCTTTTTATATTCATTTTTGTAGGCCTCTGCCTTCAATAGAATGGCATAGGTTGTAAGAAGGGAGAAATCACACATTACATTACTTTTAAATAGTCTTTCTTTTCTTTATTTATTTTGTAGTTTTTTTTCCCTATATTTTTATGCTTTTTATTAACATTAAAAAAAAAAAAAAAAAATTCTATATTGTTAGGAAAATTTAAGAAAATAATAAAAAAAATTCATAAACTAAAGCAATAAAAAAACCAAAGACTAATAGATGTTGATATAGAGGCATGGAAATACATTCTTAGGAAATTACAAGAGGGGAAAATAGCATAAGTGACAGTGGAACATGAGGAGTGGATCTTAAGATACTATCATGGATGGTGGAAGATGTATATCCCTTGCACCTTGTAAAGTGCTAATTTCATATTACTAGATGGAGTTATTTGATTAATTGAATTTTATTTTATTATGTTCTTCCAATCTAATGAATTCTAATAGCGAAAAAGTGTCACTTGCTTATGTTCGTGTCTTTATTCCACATCATTACACACCCCTTCTCATTTTCTGTATACTTATATATTCTATTGTTAAAAACTAAATTAGGCTGAAATTTTAATCATGGTGATAGTCATTGAGAAGAACAGTGTGTGTGTGTGTGTGTGTTAGTTTTTTCTATTTACAACAAGGATATTGGCCATGTTAATATATGTTGAGGTCAATCATTGTATTAAAATGATGGGAAACTTCTATGTTGGTTTAGTATAATTTTTCTTTGTTTTTCAATATTTGAACATGTGACCTTTTAAAGTCAATATTAGTTTGTAGGACATTGAAGATCAATTGAAAAGTTATGCTATTAAAAAAAGTGTTTAAGGATGTATAACCTTTTTGCCAATCTCTAACAAACTTTGAATGCCCTATCACTTGTTAATTTCGATTGTTGAAGTGACACAATTAAAATGATTGATTCTTTGCCAACAAAGAAAGATTAGGATAAGGGTTTACCTTTTCTTTCACATGTTGAGAGACATTCATGTATTTTAAGGTGTGTTTTGTTGTTGAGTTAACATATTTGGAAGCACAATTTCTCAAGTGGAAACATCTCACATTAGGGGCACTTGGCTACAAATTTTACGCATGTTTGATATTGAGGGTATCTTTCACATTCCCCGAGGCACAAATCGAATATTTAGTGGTATCTTGGATGACTTGTCACATTCCACTAGCTTCACACATGAAGAGGAGTTCCCTTAATTTAAGAATGCTTTGGAGGGTTTTCATGGCATAGTCAAGCATCAAATTTATGAAAGAAGAATGCCCAAGTGAAGAGATGAAAATTGGCATTCACATTACATGTGGCATAAATGAGAGGAACATAGGTGAAAAGTGATCCATTTTGAAATATCTAGAACATCTTGTTTATGTCCTATTTCCAAAGAAGAGAAGACATGTTTAGACAAAGGGCGCAAATTGTTAACAAAGAGGACCATGTGTTGGATCATATGCACTTTTGTTTCTTCTCATTAGTTGGGCCATTATATGACCCATATCGTTAGATGGACACTATCATACAAGGCTATTTGTTGGAGTTTGTTGTAAAATCTTGTCATTCCTTTTCAAAGGAAGAAACAAAGTTCAAGAAAGGATATTGTGCTAAATTAGTACGAAAAAACCATCTTTGAATCAAAATGCTATTGGTATAAGGGATGTTTCTATTTATCCTTGTTGAGATGGCCATGTATGCCCATTATGATAGGCTTGGCTAGCTAGAATAATAATAGTGAGTTTTAGTGGTTAAGATCTCTATGGTAAAGGAAGAATTAGAGAACAAGGAAGGGAATGAGTTATTTTGAGAAAGGAATCCATTGCAAATTTATGTTGTTTGAAATAAATAAACACACTAAGGAAGAGGGATTTACAGAATATTAAGAGATAGTGTGACTTGGTATTGTTTTTTTAGGCCAATTCAGCAAAATATGTATGTTAGATAATTATTGACATGTTAGCAAATAAGGTTGAGCATACACCTCCCGCAATGCTTCTCCAACCTCTTCCCATTCCAAAACAGAAATGGGAAAGCATATTGATTGATTTTATTACAAGATTATCCAAGGCCTGGGGGAAGGACTGTATATACACTATGGTGGAATGTTTGACTAAATTCACACATTTCTTTGCGATATCAGCAGATTACTTGGCCAGGCAAGTGGCATAGCTCTTATTCCAAGAAGTTTTCAGACTAGACTACATAGACAAATTACTCTAGAGTACCATGATGCATGTTACTAATTTGAGATAAGTAGGACAAAAAAAAACCAACAATTGATAAAATTTAGCAAGTTGTAAATTAAGTACATTGGGAGAGCAATGTTGCATCTGCTACAAATCTAAAGAAAATTAATTTGTCCCAAGCAAAAGTCAAGGTCTGCAGAATATCCAAATTTCAGCTCAAACAAGAAATATGGCATGTTGAAAGCAAAGAAAACAAAATCGGTCATGAAGACTGGATATATTGTGTTCATGGGGGGATAGAAATTCCAATACCTGAGGTATAGTCATGGAAAATTTCTTCTTCTGCATATCCATTACTATGTTTGGATTAGTAAACATTTATGCTTGCATATTTTGTGCCTAACATTTAGGGACATGGAGAAGCCTATTCTCCTGCATACTGAAAAAATTAATGCATTCATGTTAATATGATGTCAAGGGACCTTCAACGCATTCCCAAATCCAACCTCAATTAATTTTCCCACCATGATTTTTAGGGTTTCAAAGTCCACATATATTTTGTTCAAATTCTGTCATGTTTGTGTAGAAGCATGTTTTTGTGTTGAAGCCTACAAAGTATTGGGTAAAATAATTTAGCTATTTGGAAATCGATCAAATGAGAGAAAGCGGTGACCAAATATACCTCATGGTTGTAGTAATTCCTATGTGTGCTAAAGGACCTGTTAGGGATCAAAGCAATCGTGGCCCTGAAATTACTGACTCTCATAACCAACTTCTTGCACTCCACCAAATCCAAAACCCTTAACTTTCATAAATTGAAATCAACATGAAATAACGTAATATTCCTATCAATACCATTACCATAGATTATGGGACTAGTACCCAGTTTCTAATCACAGTGTCCAATACCAAATTCTCAATCATTGTTACAAATCACTACGACTCACACTTGGTGGCCAAGAGTGTAAAATATTCCAAATTCAAATTTATGATAACCAAGGGCTTTCGGTTTTCTTTTAAGGTTGTGTCAATTTTTATTTTAAATTAAAAGCATGTTAGGGGGATTTATGGTAATGTGAACTTCCATCATTATGTAAGTGGTTCATGTTCAGCTTTTATAAAGAATTTTGATAGCATGATTTTAAATGCTTTTCAATTTGGATTTTGTTCATCAACTTAATTTGTAGTGTTGGATTTGTAAGAGCCTAGATTTATTTTAGCTTTGGATCTACCAAGCACTAAGAGGGATAAAATCTCTTTTCACTCTAAAAGAGGTTTACACCTCAAGATATTTGATCTCTCTTGGTAGATCCGGAGTTAACATAGATCTAGGTTGATTTAATTATTAATTACAATTAATTTTAATTTTAATTATTAACTTCATTTGTTTATTTTGTTTTATTTTTTTTAATTGTATCCTATTTTATTTTTATTTTTATGTAATTTGACTAGAAAATAAAAATAAGAAAATAGAAAAGTTAGGACAAGACATTACAACATCTCTTCCGCACTGGGCTAGAGATCATCTATATCACCTAGAATACACCTTATTGATGTATCCTAACCAAACCCAAATCAAGCATCTTCCATCATATGGAATGTCAAAGTTCTTGTCTCACATGAGTGATGTTGCATCATTTCCACCCAACTATAGGCAACCTATAGTCATGTCCCCCTAGCCAAGTATATTTGAATAATTGACTACCCAAATTGAGACTAGCTTATCATCCATATAATCTAAGAAATCGATAATTGATGAAGATCATGCTCCTCCTTCATCAGGAATTCACATATCTTCCATGCACTTATCAATAATATTGTCTTACCACAAAAAAAGAACATAGTTGATCACATTTCCATGTCATGTCGTTCTTTGTCGAAGGTTGTTGTTAAGCACCATGTTAGTTGTCAATCCTACTTAGAAATAAATCCTTGGTTCTCCTAGCCTACATGCTAGTACACAATCCTAACTATCTCACAAATCATCATGGCTTGGTCATGAAGGCTACAAAAGCATATGGACTCATCATGCAACTTTTCAACAACGCTTGGAACACCATCTTTCATGCCATTGCCAATGACAACTCAAGTTAGGGTGTTTACATTCTTACATGCTTGAATTTTCAACATCCTGATCAAAATAATCCCATTAATTCCTTCAATGAAACAAGTGTTGGTGGTGAAGAGACCCTCCTACAATTTCCAAATTCAAATGTGGCTTTGATACCATTTGTCATGAGGTTAAATTTTTTATTTTACTTGATCATCTTGTAGCACTAAAGAAGATTGGTCACTACATAACACTTGCATGAGCTTATCACTTTGGCATGACCATCAAATACTCATATTACACGAAATACACCTAAATAACATATCCTAACCAAACCCAAGCTAGGAACCTTCAATTGTGTCAAATGTCAAATTTCTTGGTTCGCCATAGATGACATTACATCATCACCATCGAACCATGGGAAACTTATTGTCACCTACCCATAGCCAAGAATACTTTAAAAGCCAACTACTTAATGTAGATAATGTTATCATTAATATAATCCAACATGCAATACTCAATGAAGATCATGTCCCTTCTTCATCAGTTGTTCACATATACTCGATGCATTTGTCAACAATGTTGCCTTTATAGGGACAAAACACATAGTCTATCATATTGGTAAATTACATTGTCCTCCATTGAAGACTTTTATGGAACACCTCATCAATGGTTGATAAATTGAATTGTCCTCCATTGAATCCATTTATGAAGCACCTCATCAGTTTTTGGTAAATTTCATTGTTCTCCATTGAATCCATTTATGCAACATTGGAACATACTTCATGCATTTCCTCCCAACCATTGGTAGTTTTCTATCGCATTTCCACCCCCAAGCCTGTGAAGGTCGTCCCAATGACTTGTTGTTAGTGGTATCATGGATTCTAAGGTCAAACCTACCTATACTCTCGTTTCTGGCATAAGAAAATTACTCGAGAATTATAGAAGTCTAACAGATATCCACCTTTCTAGCATAGATAAATTATTGAGGGGGTTCTAGAGGTTTAGCCGACCTCCACCCTTTCTGCGTAGAAAATTTTCTCATGGATTCTAGAGGTCGAGCCCACCTCCACCCTTCCTTCTAGCTTAAGTAAATGGTCATGAATTCTAGAGGTATCACCTACCTCCGCCCTCACTAATTGTAGAAACTCCAGAGATGCATCTCCACCCTCAATTTATTGTTACAATAGCTCCACCCAATGTAGATATTCCAGAGTATATTGTAGTCTTAAAAATTACAGCAAGGAGAATTTGTCTATAGGAGAAAAGGGCCAGTACTTACCAGTCAGATGGAGATTCAAGGTAAGTCTTTAGTTAACATAATACACTAAAGCACCCTACTCAAGCTTCTAAACACTATAAACTAGATTCGGTATCATTTTCTCAAGTGCTTCACATGACCATAATAGGAAGGGAGTAAAGTTTGAAGGTTTCTAAACTTCATTAATGGGTTAGAGACTGCTCCCAAAAGGTCACACTAAGCATTTAAAAAAGGGTTTAATAGTTAAACATGTAACTTTCCTTACCGTATTAGGAGCATTATCTCCATTCACATATATTTGACCAATGCGACAAAATTTTAATGAGAAATCCATAATGAGGTTAAGCATTACCTTGAGGAATCCAGTCTATTGCCTAGTGTCATGATTCCTATGCATTCAATCTTTTGCTATAAGAACAATCCTAGTTCTTTCTTTCCTTCTTCCAAACCATACTTTCCTCCCTGCTCTCCCCATTCACTTCCCCTTTTCTTCCTTTTACCTCCTTCCCCCTTTTCCAACCTGATTCTTCTCCTTATCCCTCTATTCAATAACTACCCAAGGTTAGTTGGGGCCCTTACATAATTTACAGACACTGTAAAATGAATTTGATAATGTCTAGTGATTTACATTACGGAAGAGATTCATAACTAAATGGGAATCCAAAAATATGTCAGTTAGCAACATTATGAGATAATATGTATTTCAATGAATGGGAGCTTCATAGTCTATGATAAATTCATATGTGAAATACTTTCTCCCCCCTACTTTTATTTCTCTTTCAGATCATATAATTAGAATAAAAATTATATTCAACTTAAGGCCCCAGTTTATCAAGTCTGAGGTTTTGTGGGTCTTGGGATGTTAGCTATTGTTTTAACAATGAAACCTTGAAGATGCCATGAATATTTGGAAAAATATAATAAAAAAGGGAGGGGGAAAAAGCTACATGGTTAGAATATCCAACTTCATCATGATTTTCAAAACATGCAAACAATTTATAAATTCTTATCATTAATATATTAATTTACATCAACATATATAAATAAAGGTTGTCAAGGTGACCAATATTTACACCACTATAATTTAATCATGGAACAATTTACAATGATTATGCAAGTTTAAGGTCGTCAGGATATCGCTTACATTATCAATGATTGGGAAAATCAACACACCAACTACATATGTCATAACTAAGGTTACTATCTATACAAGTATAAAATGACCAAAGTACAATATCTACACACTTGAGAATGATGGGGGTCATTACAAAGTATTACAATTATCATAAGATACTGTGGCATTTTGTGGAATAATATGTTACATACCAAAGAGTGAAGCATTGAAAAGAAGAATAGTCACTTCAAAGGGGTCTTATTCCCCCTAAAATGCCCAGTTGGGAATCTTTTGTAATTGATTCCCTCAATATCCATCTTTATCTACTCAGTTTTCCCAACCCTCCACTTCTTTCGAAGAGACTTTTATAGTCAACCACCTACTTCTCTATCTCAATCTAGGTGGAAATTTGAGAGCTTGCTTAATTGTTAAATTTATAGAGGAGGTATTATAATTTGACATCAATGTTACCACAAGATCTCGACAATATGATGGAGTTACATGCTCTCAGTCGGGGTAAAGTTACACTAACCCAACAAGAGCCCACTTGTATACCAAAAGGAAACAAGGACCGCTATCCCTCTAGCTCCTTATAAGAAACTTATTAGATACTTATGGGAGGAACTCCCATGCAAGGTTACTTCCCCTATTCTTTCTATAGTAGCCAATTTGTCCAACTAACATCTCTATTATGAAATTGTTGTGAATTTGTCCCACCTTACGTGACTTTTTAGTAGGGGAATTTTACCTAGCCCTAAGAGTTTATACACCTATATTCAATACAATTGAGCCCCATTAGGTCAACCAGGTTTTTCCTACCCCTCAACCTCCTTTCTAGGCTAAACAGCTTCACCTGTCTTCCTAGGAAGCCATACCCATAACTTTTATATCCATTGTATACCCATAACTTTGACCCTTTTAAGGAACCAATTTGTAACATCCTCCTCCCACATTTACCCAAGTTAACTACTCTATTGGGGTAAAGATGTGATGAGAGGCTACTAAAATCTGATTCAACTCCCCATGTATAGTTAAGGAAATGGAATCGATGGAACACAAACAACCTGACCTTCTACACCTGCAACAGAACCCCTAGGAGCCATCCATCCCATCTAGGTCACTAGCCCCTAAGACAAACTGACATTTTTCTGCATTAAAGCCTCATTTTCTCCCTTGACATGGGCATTTATGCATCTAGGGCCCTCCAGTCCCTCTCACAACATGGGCATGCAAGCGACTGGGGTCATTTTCAACTAGTTCTGAGTCTGCGACCCCATATTTTGTGCCTCTTGTCTAGGGCTAGGACTCAAGCCACTACCCAGAACTCCATGAAACTTCCAGGAATGAAAAGTAACATCAAAACAATGATACAAATGAAAATACTTAAACAATTACTTGGTTGGATGCCTACTAGCCATGACAAACATTTCGTCAAACATGTCACAAAAATGCATTCTACATGTCATAACCACAGATCTGAGCATAGGGGTCTCATACTTATCTGATAATCACTAAGAAGAATTGATGCCTTATCACATTAGATGCATTATCATCTATTAGGTCATAGATTCATTTTACATTCATTTACAAATCGAAACATAATGAGATCCATACATCATCATTGTCATAAAACATGCTCATAACCAACATATAACAAGTAGAAATGTCAAGGACACATCAGCCATAAATGCCTCATATGAACCAGTACATTTGCTCATAAAATACCAAGGAAAGGAGCTCTTATTAAAACCTCCAAAAGTCAACCTAGTATGAGACTACCATGTTCCACCCAACCATAGATTGGATGAACAAAATCTCTCTTTAGCCAATCACCCCCATGCCATATTCCAAGCATGAATGTGGGACTTATAACCAAAATCAACCAGGTCTTCCTAAGGTTACACCACTTCCCCCTCAACAATAGAGCCAATCTTTACCGCAATCCCCACTGGATCACTAGGCCATAAACAATAAATATACAATACCAGACTTTACCACAACCCTCACCAGATCACTAGGCCAATAAGAAGCATGGATTTCACTGGGTCTCTCCACATACACCGTGAGGAATATTTCCATCTAAACCTCTCGTATTTACTGTGTGTATATCCATTACCAGTTAAGGGATTCCTATTCTTACTATTGAGGCAAATTAATTACCTATCATTTAATTGTTAACCTGAGGGTTTCGTAAAACTTGCGAAGCATGCGTGCACTTTATATGCTAGAAATTAACTTTCAATTTAGATCAATCTAACTATGAAACCAAATAATGACAAACCAAATTTAGATATTCTAATTCAACAATCAATTTAAAAGAAATTATAGTACAATTATAGTACAGCGTGTGGAATTGAAATCTTAATCTTTCACACTTGGAGGAATTGAAAAGCACATCACTCTCTCAGAAATGAAATCTACTCTAAGGGATCATGTGTGCACTATCAAATCAGAATCATATGAAATTAATAATCAAACCCGCATGACATGAAATGAAAGAAAAAACAATCATTCTTAACCTCTCACATAGGAAAATCTATGAAAGCAGGTAAAAACAATCACTCTTAACCTCTAGATAGGAAAGCAAATAAAAAAATATCGCTCTTAACCTCTAGATAGGAAAGAAAATAAAAAATCACTCTTAACATCAAAATAGGAAATCAAATAAAAACAATCACTCTTAACCTCTCAACAAAAAAAAAATAAGAAAGAAATAAAAATAATCACTCTTAACCTCTCACACAGGAAAAGATATGAAATAAATAAATCTTAACCTATGAAAGCAATGAATCTTAATCTATGAAAACCAATAAATCTCACACATTGTAGGTGGCCAATCCAAACTTATGAGAGATGGCAAGTTGAGAGGCTCCCAATGCAAGCATTACCAATCAAGGTGAACATCACTGATGAGCATGGTGGTAAATCTAAATTCCATTCATAACATAAGTAATCTTAACTTTCCACCTGAGTATCTCTAACTTTACACATGCCTTTGAAAGGAGAAGGATTTCCTATTTATACAAAAACATAAGAAGCTACCTCATTAATGGAGCTCCATTATTCTCTCCCTAGATCCGTAGAAAATCTCATAGAGTTACAACTCAAATAGGTAATTATGATGAGACACATATCCTCTTTGACCTTTATCCAAATCTTCTTTCATACCTTGAAGGGAATTCGAATTTGAGCATTGGAGGCCACATAAGGGTGCCTTGGAAGCTTCCAAATAACCTACACATGTCATGAAACTCAAGCCACTTATAAGTATTAGCAATTATATGTCATTTTTTTAAGTTTTAGCCATTTAATTCACTTATAATACTAGAAATCATTAACTTTTGGAAAGCAGAAATGGAACCCATATAATTATGAAAATGGAGGCTAATGAAATATTATATGGCTATGGAGTTGTGACATGTGAGTGAAATGGTGGAGACAAAGGTAAGCGTGGGTGATATTTTGAAGACATTTTGGAGACTCTACATACCCTACAACTGATGGTATTTCATGTCCTCATGCAATTTACTGCATTGCTTACTCATAATTTTCTTTTGGATAAGCTTGGCTTATATCAATTGTCCTTAAACTTTGCATTTGACAATTTCATTTCTTTTTACAAAGTATTCCTTATCATACATTGAATTGCAACATGTTTGGTTGGTTCTTGAGTGACAACCAAATCTTAATTGATGTTGGTTCTTGTGATTCAATGCCTTGTTTCTTTTTGTTGCATCAAGATACATTTGACATATTTAAGAATGCATCTTTAAATCAGCCATACAATATGCTCATCATTTAGGCATTTATTTGGAAATCACATAACTTTTGAACCAAATTTAATCATAATTTATTAGGACACGTATGTTAGGATGAAATGAAGTGAAATGGAATGAAGTGATATGGATGTGATAATAAACGCATGTCCCTTCCCCCCCAACTAAAGGTGTTTATGGTTTTTTTCAAATGAGAAAGGAAATATGGTGAATTATTTTCCAAAATTTATAATTTTAATATTCAAGGAATTCTATGATTAAAATCTACAAAATAACATACCTTTACCTACCTAGGAAGTAGACAAACTGTGCTTATGTAGAGAAGTTGTAGCTGATGCTAGGTCATGGAATAGAATGTAGAATTTCATCTGCTTATTGGTTGCACAAATTGTGGATGAGGTGATGAAAGTGGATTATTTATTGTTGTTGCTAAATCTATTATATCTGCTGCAAAATGTTCAATTGATATAGTCTTCACCTGACAAAACCCGATGGTACAATTCTAGTCATGCAAATAAATGTGTTGTTGTCGAGCATGAAGAGAAGTCATTGGATTACTGACCGTTGATGAATGTTGTTAACCAATGTGAGGCCAACTCACCATTAATGTCAACGAGTGCCAAGGTACCTAAGTACATCTTACAAAGTATGAATAGATGAGCTGATGTCGAGCCACTTGCAAGATCTAACGATCAAAGGGACATTGATGTATTCCCATTATTGTCAACTACAGAACTTGTCATTGATGCATACAAGCCCCAAGGTACTAATAAGGACTCTAGCCCTAAAACTAGATAATTTGCTGATGTTGATAGGCCAAGACTTGTTAGAAGGGAGGCCTTAATGAATCCTCCATCATCCAATGTGAGTATGAAATGATGTTTTAAGAAGGACTATGAATGAAAAATTTTGCAGTGGATCAAGGTTTATTTAATGGAAAGGAAAATTACAAGAGGGTAAACAAGTGAGCGGAAAGAAAAGGGACAAATAAGAATGTAAGTGAGCTGAATGTCTCTATTAATGGATTAATGAATGGAAATTATTGAAAAGGTGAATGGAAAATGTAAGTGGAAAACATGTGGCACTTGTAAGGAAAATGGTGATGACGATGCTTAGTGAAAATCTTTGGATAACTTGTGAGCTTGGAGAGGGAAATGGTGGCATTTATGGATAATGGATTCAATTTTTTCATATCTCTTGAAATTGGTTGTAGAAAACCAATCATGCATAATTGGCTTCCTTCAATTCTCTAATTGGCCTGGAACCTGAAAATAGACATGGCATAGCATTCTAATAAAACATGTGTTCGAAGAGAAGTGATCAATTTCCTTTTTATACATATGAGGAATTTGCATATGACAATTCCATGACGTATTTTCATTTCAAATGGTTAGCCTAATTTCAGCATGGCAATAATAAATTCGATTTCTAAAAAAACAATTTCCTTAATTTATGTTTGAATCATAGCATTTCATGAAGAGAAAGAAATATTATTTGTGAATGCTTAATGATTCCTGCAAAAGAATCCTCAATCGAAAATTTAAAAATTGATCCTACAGATAAAGTGCCTTCATAGTTCTTCTTCTTTCCTGCATCATGCTTGAGAACATAATCATTAGACAAAACCAATAAATTTTGATCATGATTTTCTAATTAGAATGCATTATTGACAAGTGTTGGCTTAATGGGGCTTGATCCAGGTTCATAAGTGATTTAGACAAGCAAATCCTGGTACTACTGGCCCTTTCGGCAACAGTCCATGGAGCGTAAACTGAGGTCTCATTCAAAGTAGTATGGGAGGGTGTTGGTGTTTCCGGGAAAACTAGTGTCCATTCAGAGCTGCTAGTCCCACTAAGATGGGTAGCTATCTTATTAAAAAACAATTCAAAGTTACTTGTGTTTTCCTTTATAAGAGATAGATGAGAGAGAAGCAGAGAGTACCAACCTCAGTCTTTCGCTTGGCTCCTTGTTTATTTCCTCTCTCCCTTGATAGAGCTTTCGCCACTCCTTTCTCACTTTTCCCGCTTCAAAGAACACTTGTAGAGTGAAAGAAACAAAATACCATCAAAGCATAGAGATCTATAACCATAAAAAATATAGGATCAGATGTACATTAACCATACGAATGCATACACAAATACAAGATTCAGAGATATATAAGTATATGGAGGAAAACTCAAATAGCTTTATTGACAGAAGTAGTATAAGAGAGGATTACAACCCAGCTGTTTGATCCAGCACCATCCTCCCAACATGAAAGCCCTCTTCACCTCATGAAAAGACTAGATCACCCAACAATACAATGCTTTACAGATAAACCAACAACACTTCCTTACAAAATACAAAATTCCAGCCTCTCGATCTCTAGGATGAGGGATCCATGTATAGATATTTGCAGGGGGGCGAATCAGCTTCTAGGATTTTGATTAGTGTCATTTATCTGATAGTTCTTTGTTCCACTTGGAGATTTAATGATCTCTTGCTCATCCCTGGGAAAATTCAGAGAGGCAAGTGTCATATGAGTAGTTTCTAGAAGATTCTCTGGGTTTCCACCTAGAAAACTGCTTCTGCCATTTGTCTGTTCTCACTCATCGCACCCTACAAAAGGGCTTTTTAGTATGCATCGTACCCTTTGTGTGTAGCAGGTGAGATGCATCATACCCTTAGCATGGAGCAATCTGTACAGTCCAGTTTTGACTAGTTCTGAGCAGTTTTTTAGGGAGAACTTCTGGGAAATGATGTAATTAGTTGACCTTGTTCCTTTAGAGTATGAAACAACACTTTTATGGGTTTAGAAGCCCTTGGTTTATGGACATATGTGGTTGGGGTTGTAGTGCCAAAATATTTCTATAACAGCTGCCCCCTAAAGCATGAGGTCGTAAATCTTCTAATGTCAGGTGAAATGCTTTATCATGAGGATCCGAGGTTTTTCGAACTAGAAGGTGACCTGTAATAAGATACAATACAATACATTATCTTCATAATATTTTCATGATCTAGTTGAGGTGGCATTCCCATGCTCAAATTTATAAATTCATTTTCATGTATATAGGATAGACAATCATCTATGTGGTAGACTGATGATTCTAGTAGAGCTATCACCCTTTAGCTTGGATGATTATCTGTGTAGCTATAAAGTACATTTGATGTCTTTATTTTCCTGAATATATTGCAGCCCAGATGGATGAAACTAGATCCGAGGTCATCAAACTCATCCAACCTTCGACCGAAGTACAAGTCAATTCGTGTGAAAAGATGTTCTGATGTCGAACATGGAAAGACATTGCCTGATTACCAGCCAATGATGTAAGTTGTTAACAGGCATGAGAGGAATCACCGATAATGATAATGACCCTCAAGGTACTGTAGTACAATTCATGTGGTGTGAATACATGAGTCGATGTTGAACACCACGCAAAATCTTTCAGTCGAAGGCCATTGATGTAAACATGTCGCCGAAAGTGAGAAACTTGCCATTGAGGCATGCAAGCTTCAAAGTATTGAAAGGGTTGTTCCTAAGTCGACTTCTTGGATAATGAGCTGATGTTGACAAGAAGTGACTTGTCGTAGGAGGGCCTTAATGAATCCCACATCTATGACAAGGAACAGAGCAAATGAGTTTGTGGAGGTGAAAACGATCTAATGATATAAGGTTCAGGGTGGCGGTCATGAAAATGGAGCGTGAAGGTATTGCAGCAGATGAGGCGTTAGCTTGGTTGGTGAATTCTCTGGGTGATTTATCTTGAACATATCAGTGACACTAAAATGGATTGGTAGTGTTAACCCCAAAAATTGATGGTACGGAGGACCAATGGTGATATGACCGATGAACGAAATAACCCAAACCGACTCAATCATGGTGATGGAGTGAAAGTGTCATGTACAAGAGCGACCTGCTACCAATGAATTTCTTCAAGTTGTGTTCCCAATTTTTCCCCAGTCATTGCTAACCAATATCTCTTTATTTTTGTCAAGCTTGAGGAGGATAACATATGCTTGTTCTATAATTTGTCCTTCGAGCAAACCTGTCGCTATGTTTTAGCGAGCCTAGCGACAATGAAACTCACTCTTGTCAATATGGACAAGTTTGTTGCTATTGTTTTAACAAGTTTAATGATAAAGATAACTCGGTCCTTTTCAGTTTTAAAGAGTCTGAAAAGAGATGGAAAGGAAACTCCAATAGTCCTTTTTCGTAGTATAATCCCTTAATTCCAAAAAAGTATAAAATAATATGAAAGGGATGACTTTTCTAATCACTTTGGCTAGCCGAAAAAGGCAAGCGCTCGATCTTTTCATGTAATGATCCCTCAGGTCCAAAAAGATTAAAATACGAGAGGGATGGCACTTCCAATCAATTTAACAAGCTGGAGAGGCCAATTTCTCAGCAATCTTTTTATATTTTACGAGTCTAAAAAGAGCTTAATAGAGACTTGTTTTTTAGGAACGAGTGATGTTTTCGGGTAGCAACTGGTTCCAGGAAAGGTTTGGAACTTTTTTAATCATGGCAGTGTAAAGAAAGTGGCTAACAGAATCACTCATTGCAGCTGTTCCTCAAAAGGGTAAACAATCAAGTGGAGGTGTATGATCGGCTAAAAAGTGGAGGTGGTGGTAAGAACACGACCAAGGCTCAAAATCTGATAGTGATGTGATCGCAAAGGTTATTTACCGAAAGTGGGTTAATTTTTTACTGAGCTTGAACTTTGCGTAAACTTGCTCGTGATAATAGTCAAAGATGTTCAATTCACCATTAACACTATGTTCTTTCGACGGTCATACTACTTGTTCAATTGCTCCATCAAATTGATTAGAAATGTAAATACATGCTTGAAAAATGAGTTAAAAACTAACATCTTACTTGAATTATGTGAATAGTAACATAAAAGTAATTTTACCTCTCATTTTTACCATTTCATTCAAATTTTGGATTTTTGGAGCTCTGGAGGTGTTTTCCCCCTCGATTTTCATCAGCTGATTCCGGGAGATTTGGTGGACTATTTTTGGCACCGTCTAGACTAGGTAGGATCTAACCCTGAGCTCTTCAATTGCATTCTTTCCTTTTTTGATTCTGAGCATCTTTTCCTGCTTTTCTGGGCCTCAGGGGTTTGAACATTTTGTTCTCTCCCCATCGTACCTAGTATACAACGAAAGGTGTGATGCAGACTAAGCTGGCCATTGGCCAGTCAGTATGCATCCAACCTAGTACACAGCTAGGGTGCGATGGGCGCAAGGAGGAAAGTTTATGCACTATTTTTTCATGGAAATTTTTCCTGTTTTTGCCCAAATCAGGATCCTAATTCTTCCCTTGTTTGTTTTTCAGAGATTCATTGGATCAAGATGGTCATTACATGGCATGAACGTGAGCATGAAGAAGAGGATATGATTTCCTTACATGATCTGAGTACGGTTACTGCATTGCGAAACTGTGGCTTGCTCAAATTCTTCCGCATATCCAGCATGAGGCAACAAATCAACTTGTTGCAATATCTTCTCGATGCATGGGAACCAACCAAGTGTTCCAGATTAAAGGTAAATCCATCCCTTTGACTGTTGAGGATATCTACTTCTTGACCAGTTTATCGAGGTGTGGTGCCCCTCTCTCACCATTAGGATCCACCCGTGGGGGTGAATCTGTGAGGGATTACATTCGCTAATACTGTAGAGATGGATCTCAACCGAGTAGGGACGGCAAGATCAGTATTTGAGACATCACTGGCCGGTCCTTCAGGACTATCTTATTCACCTTTGCTAGATTGGTTGGTAGCATGGCTCTTCACTTGGCCAACAAGTCCTATATGCAGTATGCCTTGGAATGCCTTAAACCAAAGGTATTCAACTAGTGTGATGCAGTACTTTCGGTGATAAAAGAACAACTTACTAAGGTGAAGAGAAGAAGATCTAAGAACTTTGGTTATGGTTCTATTCTAACCGCTTTCACCCTAGAGAGGATCCCATTGATGCAACCACAATACATTTCTCTTGGACTGCCAACACCGGAACCATGGATGCAAACATGGGTTGATCTTATGGCCAGGCATGCTAGTCAGTCGTAGATTTCATTCTCTCATGCCTTCTTTGAGTGGTTCAACCATCAGCTGATGGTTTACGCTGAGTATCCATATGTTGGGATGGATTTTCGGGGTGACCTAGATTTGGTGCTGCCGACTGGTGAGCAGTGGGGTGTTATAGGTAAAAATATTTGACTATATCTCTATTTATTGCTTTTATAATGTTCTTATGTTTTTTACATGTTATCAAGACTAATCAAACTCATATGTTTGTGTAGATATTGGACCAGTGCGACCAGTAGTGCACCCGAGGGTAGTAGCTGCTATTCCAATAGGAGAGGCTGTAGGGAGGGCTGTCTTTCGCAATCTGGACATAGCCGAGACCCTTGCAATATGGCAGGATCAGATCGAGGGTCTCACCCTTGGTATTTGGGATGTGAGGATAGACGAATTACCTCTGAGATTACAACGCCATACTACTGGTGTGTCGATTCGATGGACTAGGCTCTTATGTATGATCGCACAAGCAGTGACTCGTTATCACCAACACCATTAGTCTAGGGTGCTTTCCTGCATTTTTGAGTTTTTGGGTCGTATAACCGATTTTGTCCTAGACATAGAACATTTTGTAAAAACTAGAAACAGTTATATATATTTTTGATTTTTCAGAGCTTTATTTTCATTAAGTTATATGATCCTGATGCAAATGATTTTCTTTTATAAATGTTGCAAATGTCTATCTAACACATAATTTGCTAATGAATCAGTTCATGTGTTTAAGTTTCTGGAAATGTGTTGATATTGAATAGAATCAAACTGGCTTTCCAAAATCTTGACCCTTAGGAACATACGATAGATAGCCGGATTCCGAACGGAATAGATGCCAATAAGCTGTAGGATGATGAGTTGTAAGTCTAGCCTAACAACAAGTCAGTGTATGCCATGTGCAATGGCATCAGAGAGAAGTTCTATCAACGCGCTATATTCAGCGATGTTTTTCATTGACCGACCAATACATATCCCTCTGAAACTCACTAATTCACCGCTTGGATCAAAAATGGCCCAGGTCGTAGAAGATAGGTTCTGCGTACTACAACTAGCTCCGTCAGCATATCCAACAAATGATTCCAATAGGTTCGACATATGCAACAAATGAAAAATTGGATTACCTAACAAAAACGATAACTCTTGATGAAAACAAAAATGTAACAAAAGCATATAAAGATATTACTACACTTAGTTAAGCATAGTAACACTTAAGGTACAACCCATTTCGGGGTTGTGACAGTGGAATCCCATCGTAATCTACTAGCGCGTAGGCTTCTTTTGCTAATACTCACTTAAAAATATAGGGACCCATCCACAATGATTGGAGCTTACCTGCTCCCAATTTATCGGATTCCTGATCGTAGAGTAAGACTAGGTCACCTTGTGAGAAGACACGGGGCTTGACATTCTTATCAAATTGTGCCTTGACTCATTTCTTATGAGATTTGTTAGCCAAGGCGGCATCATGACGGGTTTCATCTAGTTGGATTAATTCCAAGAAACGAGCCTCTTCCTTTGATGTTCCGGGGAGAAGGTCGACTGCGAGCTTGAGAGATGAAATTTCACACTGAATCAGTAAGACCACTTCTAGGCCATACACCAGCTGAAAGGGTGTAAATCCAGTTGCATTTCTTACCGATGTCCTATATTGCCACAAGGCCAAGTACAGGATTAGGTGCCAACTGCATTTGTGGACTCCAATCATCCTTTGCAGCATGCGCTTCAGGAATTTGTTGATGGCTTCAACTTGTCCATTAGCTTATGGATAATGCAGAGTAGAGCTGTTGTGGGACAATTCTAATTTGGCAGCCAATTCAACCATCATGTGATTGCAGAAATGTGATCCATGATCTGTGACTATAGCTTATGGAACACCAAATCTAGAGACTACATGATTGAAAAAGAAAAGAGCAGCCGTTTCACCACTGTTATTTAATGTAGCCATCACCTTGGCCCATTTTGTAAAATAGTCAACTACGACTATGGTATACCCATGCCCTCGACCAAGGTGGGGTTGCATGTCATGAAATCTATGCCCCATTTGGCGAATGGCGCAACAACAACTACTGGATGCAGAGGTGCGGGTCGTATTCTGGTTTTGCGGTCGAAGATTTGACAAGCATGGCAATTTCTAACTGCGATTATGTAATCTTTGAACATTGTCGGCCATAAGTAACCTGCTCATAAGATCTCTTGTACCGTAGTGTAACCAGATGCCCCCCACACGCACCTAAATGGCAATTATTTAGGACTTTTTCAGCCTCCTCATGGGTGAGGCACCTTCACAAAATTGTATCAATACCGCGACGGTAAAGTGTATCACCGACGATCATGTAGTCTTTTGCTTGGTATCGAGTACGTCATTGTTCTGAGCGAGAGGTATTAGGCCTATATGTTTGGGTTTGGAGATGGATGATTATATCTCCATACCACTGATCGCTCAAAGATATCAGAAACAAAGATTTATCCACGATTGATGCTTTGGATGTTGAATCATTGGACGACAATGGGAAGTCGCATAGTAACTCCATGAGAACCAGAGATTTCTTTGATTTGGATTTTACAAATTCCACATCGAACTCTTTCAAAATGGCTATCCATTTTGAATATTTTCCCCCAATTAACTGACGCGATAGAATGTAAGCCATACGGTTGCAATCTGACAAAATGGTAGTTTTGCGAAAGAGGATATAGTGTCAAAATCTTTGTGCTTCTTGAATTTCTAAAAGAGCCATCTTTTCAACATAGGAGTACTTGCTTTCTGTATCATTTAAGTTTCTACTTAAATAATAGATATGATGTTCGATTCCATTGCCTTCTTGAACTAAAACCATTGTGATGGTCGTATCCACTGCAGCTAGATAAAAGTTAAAGTCTTTATGATAGTTAGGAGCGTACATTAATGATGCCTTTATTAGGGATTCCTTTAGAGCATCAAAGGAAGCTTGTGCAACCTGATCCCAGATAAAGGGAACTTATTTTTTCAAAAGACACATATAACCTTTAGCAAGTTTGGCATAATTTGGAATGAACCTCCTCAGAAAGTTTGCTTTCCCTTGGAGTTTCTGTATCTGAAGAAAATTTCAAGGTGGAGGCATCTCGATGATTGCCTGAACCTTACACGGGTCGAGTCAAATCCTGTCCTTAGAAACTATGAAACCAAGTAAACGACCAGAACCGACACAAAACACACATTTGTGCGGATTGAGTCGTATCTTGTAGTGTTGGCAACGTAGAAATATAGCTCTCAAATGTTGCAGATGTTCAGTCCGCTTTCACGAATGAGCCAGTAGATCGTCAAGATATGGTTGAACGATGTCCTTAATGTCGTGGAAGGCATAATTCATTGCCCTCTAAAAAGTTTCCCTTGCATTCTTTAAACCGAAAGGTAGTTTACGGTACACGAATGTGCCCCACAGACATATAAATGAAGTCTTTGACTGGTCCTGTGGGTGGATATTTATTTGATTATACCCAGAAAATCCATCCATGAATGAAAATATTTCACATCCGGTGCATTCATCAATTATCTGGTCGATGAAGGGTGTAGGATAGTTGTCCTATGGACAAGCTTGATTTACATCCCTGTAATCAACGCACACTCTAATTGTTCCTTGCTTTTTCATCACAGGAACAATATTCGATGCCCAATTAGTTAGAGGAACCAGGTAAATGAAACCAGCATGTAAAAGTTTTTCAACTTATGCCTTGATGGCAATGGCTTTCTTCGGGTGTACCTACCAAAGTTTTTGTCATACCAGTTTGACATCTGGATACATCTTGATTTCGTGTTCAACGATGCTCGATTCAATACCTGGCATCTCTTCATATGACCATGCAAAGACATCTCTAAACTCGCGAAAGAGAGTGCAATATATTTCCAGTTTTGAAGAAGAGCAAGATTTTCCGACATGAATATTCTCTACAACATTAGGTTTGGTTGAGATATTTATGGCGATAGTTTCTTCAATATTGTACAGATTTCGCTCGGAATCCATCGTATTTACAGTATTTGATAGAAAAGCAAAAACTGAAGGATGATTAAGGTCGCTGGAATAATCTTCGTTGTAATCCGGAATATGGGAACGATGGTTGTAATCTTCCCATGGTGCCTCTCCTATCATCATTGATTGAATGATTCCTTCATCTGTAGAATGTACATGTGACCAAGGATCTAAAGAGGTGCCATATTCCTTAGACCTATCTATCCAAACACTCGATGAGAGTTGATTTGGGTTTGCCCCGCATGCCAAGAAAATTAATTGCTACAATACTATTGGGCTTGGAGGTAATACCTGGCAATGATCCATGCTTAGAAAATTCTCTGAAATCTTCTGAATCCTGGTAGATATAGAAGATATCATATTGCAGGTTTCCACCGTGGCCACTTCCGCTAGATTACTTAGAGGTGGTAGGGCAAAAGTACCCATTAATCTAGGGTCTTTTAGGAGGCCTACTCTGATATTTTGAAGTGATTGAGAGCTTCCATGGATCATTGGAATGCTTCCCGTAACTTATGAAATACCGGGGAGGAAGGTTTTTTGGTCAACAATTGTAATTCCTCCTTGGAAGGGAAATGTAATCTTTCTAAAATATGTTGACACAATAGCAGCCATGGCATAAATCCAGGGCCTTCCCATTAGGATGTTGTAATCGAGGTTTCCATTGATAACTTTAACATCAATTTTTACTGTCTTGCCCCCCAGTTCAACTTGAAAGTTACTTAAAATCCCATACCAGGTGTATTTCCATCCATCGAATGCTTTTACTGTCGTTGGCGATCTTGACAAGGGTGGTGAGCCTAAAGTTTTCCAGCAACTCATTGACATAATGCAGGTAGATGCCCCCTCATCAATGATTGTTTGATGAACAATTTTGTTGAGGGCTTTCACTTGTACAAGGAAAGCGAGTTGAGTTGGTAGCTGAGGTAATTATCATTTATGATTAAAGGACACAAGATTGGAATCCGCTGTGTCAATCCCACCTATTGCTAATGATAGAGCCTGCTTTTGGGAGGGACAATTTTGTAGTACCTCAAGTGTCGACATAGCGGACGACGATTGGGCCAGATCCTCTACTATATTATAATTCTGTGCTGCTCGAGCATGAGGATTAAATGTCAATTTGTGTACTACTCCCTTTGGTGACTTTATCGTTAGCACAGGAATGATGGGTGGCACAACTTCGTTCGAAGTTGTTGTCGAACTACTAGGTTGATCAGTAGCCTTGCTTTTCAACAGCTGTGGATTCCCATAATATTTATTCCTTGACGATATCAAAGCATCATTTTGCTATTTCGAAATGGACAACATAAGCACTTGGGATGGGGAAGCATTGTCGCTAGGAACCATATTGGTTTCTGGGTTTGGAAACGAATTAGTCAAGACCGCTGAGGTATTTGAACTCGTAAATAATTTCTTGGTCTCAGCTTTATGTGGAAAATCCCTCATCCAATGGTCCTCATTGCATATAAAACATGGATGAATAGGTTTCTTTCACCCATAAGGGTTTCCAGAAGATTTTTTAGGAGACAAATCATCATGTTTCTTCTTTTTGCTTTTCCCTTTCTTCTTGCCCCCTAGTTGCTTCGGCTCTTTGCCTTTGTCGGTTGACATGGATGTAACCTCTGAGGTAGGAAGTTTGTCATTTGCCTTTTTCTTGGAAACTACAAGGGCTTTACCAGATGCGACCTTTGCGGTTTGCATACTTGAGGTGCCAATCACGTTGTCACCGACATGAGAGTCCCTATTCGATTTAGGAGGAGGAATGGAAAAATCTAGTCTAAGAGCATCAAGAATTTTGTCGTAGAGCGTGCCACATTGAGTTTAGATCAAGTGTAGATATTGCGCATGAGAAATGACTTGCTCTTCAGTGACAACTCCTCCCCTGGCCATATCTTCTATAATTGAAGATAATAATGACTTAATAAACCATTTAGCTTGAAGCTGATCAGGAACATATGTCTTTACCATTCGATGAAAACATCACCACTCATGAATATGATCAGATATGTGAGTGGCTATTGTCTATTTGAAATTGGTAAGGAGCTCCGTTCTTTTTTCGTACATTATGGGTAATTGAAAAATGGTTAAAACGGTGGTGGCAAGGGCGCAGAAGTTATCGAATGAAGCTCTAGGCAATTCGATATACCATTTCGCTGCAGGACCAGTTGAGGTTCACTGAAAAAGGCGAAGCCTAATCGAATCATCATTAAGGGTGTTGGATGAACACCACAGATGAAAGGTCATCACATGATTTGATGGATCTTCACTCGGATTTCCATTAAATTTAGGAATATCTAGCAGCAGTTTATGAGGAATCGTTGGCCACCAAGGGGCGTAAGTAATTGGATCATTTGTTATCCAATTCAGATCTGGTAATTCTAAAGTTGCCATGAAAGGGAACTATTGATTCAGGTTTGGTGAAGCATACCTAGGATAAGATGGGATCGCCTGAGTAGTGGGTCTTTGCATACCAGCATAATGTATTTGATGTTGATAACTTTGATAAGGTTGATGGGCATAACCATTATAATATGATTGTTGGTAACCGTTTTGAATATACGGCTGCCCATTACCTGCAAAGCTTTGTTGCTCAGGTCCTCGGTAAGCTTGCTAGAACTGTGGTTGTTGATATTGCACTAGCCATGGCTGTGAGACCATTTGTTATTGTCCAATACTAGATGTTTGACCAAGATGAGGGGTGATAGTACTCGTTTGAGCCTGCGTTGCTTCAATTAAGGAGCCACTAATCGGCGGTTGTGATTGAGTTATGGAGACAAGAGGCTATTGTATTACGACCTGAGAGACTTGAGGTTGACATACAACAGGCAGCGCTTGTACTTGCGACATCGTCACAATAGCCAGTGTAGTGGGAATGTTCGACACGGGTTGATTTTGTTGCATTGAATATACAACTCTTGGCTGTTGAGGCAGTATTGGCACCCAACCACTGGAAGCAATTCCAGCTTTACCCGAATTTTGTTGTGAACTCTCATATGGTTGCTCTCCCGGAGGGAACAATGAAAAAGCATACTACCCCCCATATGGTGGCAATCTAGTGTTCAAAGGGTAAATTGGTCTTTGGAGACTGGACTACCCAAATTGATACTTTTGTGAAGGATCAATTTGCTAAGACTCAACATAATAAATTCTAGATAAGATTCCAGATGAACAAATGGGAACAGACCATATTGTCGAAACAGTCCCTCAGTGGACTCCATCTA
Organism: Pinus taeda; assembly: GCA_000404065.3. Lineage (NCBI taxonomy): Eukaryota > Viridiplantae > Streptophyta > Pinopsida > Pinales > Pinaceae > Pinus > Pinus taeda. Next base: position 75,353 of record APFE030227772.1, read on the forward strand.
GCGATTGAGAGCTAGTTTGGACAGATGGTATACCAACGAACATTGTCAGGGTAATGGCAGGAGGCTCTACTACTACTGTATCAGATGACATAGTCCTAGATGTCGATGGTTGTCCAAACATATTGAGCCTATCTAATAGATTTCCTAGCGATTCTATAGGAACTTGCGATGAAGGGTGATCAAAAGGACTAACTTTTGTAGTAGAAGAATATATGTGGATCCCAGTTCCAAAATGAAATGGGGTACTGGATGGAATATCCTGTACAATCTCTTCTATAGTAATCAATCCAGGTGGAAGAGGTATACTGTCAAGTCCGTAAAATATTTCTGGTGTCGAAGAAGGTATAGAATCTGCAGCGATAGATGTTGGAGGGGTGACACCTTCCGAATCAACCCTAGATGGAGATAGTTCAGGAATAGAGGTGTTTACAGTTACCCTAGGATCAGTTCTAATGTCATATTGTAACTGCAGAACTTCTATAGAGGCAGGAGTACCAGAAATAATTGGAGTAACTGGAGTCTCTGATGATCTTGAAAAACAAGTTTCAAATAAACTAGGAGACTTTGACCCAGTTAAATGAGATCGCTTGGCCCAGAATGGTTTCGTTTCCAGAGTCAAAGACGGTTGACTCATTAGTCTCCGCGAACGACGGGGTTTTGATTAACTTTCTTCCACGATTGTGGATTTCTCGATCAACTCAAAATTAGAAGGGGAAAATTTTATTCCGATTTAAATGAATTTTATGATGCTTTGACACAACTTTCTTTTTCAAATTTTAAGAGTCGAGAAAAAGCTAAAGGTGACTCTAGTCGCCTTCAATTTTTAATGAGCTTGAAGTGACAAGTGCTCAGATGGACCTTTTCTTTTAAGGAGTCTAAGAGGGAATGAAAGTGACTACAATGGAAATCTAAATAGAGGGATTACCAAACCAATCACAAAATTGCAATATACTTTTACCTACGACAGTCAATCTTCCCAAATGTTATGTTCAGTGCATTGTGATCGATACGGTGGTAGACATTACTTCCTAAGGATAAAGGATACAGCCTATTGTGGTCTCCCAATATATACTCCATGGTACATGATAGCATAAGTTCGTACTGGAACTTGTCATATCAAAGAGGATGAATCACCCATGAAAACGATAGTTACCAGGCTTTGCGACGCCAAAATACGTCTCTAGCCTAGACTTCAAGATGTTGTGCGTTAGGTTCCAAAGCGTTTTTATGTTCATTGAGGTTTATTTTCCAATTGATCTTTCTTAAGAAGTTTTCCTTTCAAGGTTCACCACATGATGTAGATATACAATTCCTAAATATGCAATCTAAGATGATAAACAGTCGTTTATTTTCTTTTAGCAATGAAAATCCTAGCTACTAAGGAAAGAAGAGTAAAATTCTTTCAACATAGAGTAGAGAGC
>APFE030227772.1:82643-97840 GCA_000404065.3 Pinus taeda
TCAATGAATGTCTCCTTTGTACATTATAAGTCAAACTCGGGTTCCTTTGTAGGAGCCTTGCGAACCCACATACTTTCCTTTGGCTACTTTGCCTTATCTTCTCCCGTGGTTGCACCACTTCTTAGCATCATATTTACATTCAGGTCCTCTTTGCACGGTTCAAACCTCATGATTTCTATATTCTAAGTCGGGGGAGGCTAGAATACCCTTTTTTCATGCATATTTGTGATCAATGTAGGACAGTCTATTGTTTCGTAATCAAACTGAGCACAATATGTATAGGATATCCTCGTTAGGTTGGTACAGTTGCGGAAATAGTTCCCTGGTCCTCCACAATTGTAACAAATTAACTATCCATGAACCCTTTGTGGTCCCGTTCCACCTCATCCTCAACCTCGCCCTTGAAATCTAGTGTGTGCCATCCCTACATCTGGGTCGAGGGCTCGTGTTTTGGTCTGCGTCCTATAGGTTGGGGTTTGATCCATCATTAGCTTGTAACTGCGGCAAGTGCATTCATCGTAGCCTACCAACCTGTAGAAATTACAAAACAATTGCTAGGGTGTTTGTGTATATTTCTACAGCAAAATGACAATTGTTCATCATGTGTTTCCCTCCTATCTGACAGATCATGCACCATAAAGTGGGTTTCATGCTCGGCCCTGCTTGAGCCTCCGGTCCCAATGGCATTGGCCCTCCTCCTGCCAAGTAGTTCATGAATGCTGGATAGTGATCCTTGTCATGACCCTGGCCTTTGCATTTTATGCACCATACTTCCTCAAGCGCCTCTGGCCGCGGTGCCCTATCCTGCTTCAAGCTTTGCATTTCCAAATATAGATTCTATAGTTGTGCGTGGATTTGCTAAACTCCCAACCTAGGCTCCTGTATCAGGATCTCATGTAATCTCATTGACATCTCCAACGCTTCAGCCTAGGTAGAAAGTTTCTGTTGTGACAGCGCCATCCTCAAGTGTGGTGTGAGAGATGCTACAAACCATGCGCGATGTTGTGCACTCGTTAGCATCATATTGGCCTCGTGGATCATACTCTTCAGCTTTTGGTCTAGATTCCAGGGGGTCTCACCCAGAAGCATCACGATCTCTTTAAACCCGATGATTGACTATGTCTCTAATTTTGGCTTGCTAAATTCTCTATTCAACGCATTTTGGATCTTTGCTATCCATACATTTGGGTGGTCGTTAGAGTGCTTCATGTACCATGTTAATGCACGATCCTGCAGCGTGCTCACCAATGTAGCCCTCTTAATGTTGTCATCTGTGACACCTTGTGCTTCTCATACTGCACTTACCACGAACCAAAATTGGTCCAGATCCTCATTCCCTACTCCTCTTAATACTGGTAGTTTGATCGCACTCACCATACTAAACCATGGAGGTGGTGGAGGTGGAGTGGGTGGAGACGGAGGTAGAGAAGGTGAAGTGGGGGACGGTGTGGGTGGTAACTGTGGTATCCGCTGCCTTATCCAACTGATTACGCTTCTTGGAGAAACTTTCGTGAGCTCGTCCTCGCTCTCTCGCGAGGGTGAAATTAAGGGAATGTTTTCTAATTCTTCACTACTTCCACTTTTGTAGATTCTTCCACTCTGCATAGTCCCAAACATTAATTTATTCCCATAACACGCTTTTCACATAACAACATCTTAATCTAGGTATTTAAAGATTTAATATACTTAGCTTGCAGTCCCTTGAGAAAATGTTTTTCTGCCTCGCTGTAGCTAATGGTCATGTCCACTGCAAACTCAGTAATAAATCTTCCTATTATTCAATCAAGCCAATGGTCCAGAGCTTGCACTATCTTATCTTCTTAGGCTTCCAGTCTGCGCACTAATTCTGAAGTCCACACTATTCTTTGGTCGAGCCTACACCTTCACTAGCTGTCAGCTAACCACGCGATCCACTCATACAGTTCAAAAGGAAAGGATGCAAAGAAAATCTCTTGGATTTCCGTATACACGTAGAAATCCAACCACTTTTTCTCAGATACTTGCGGAGTTCTGTTTTCCTATGTCGCGAACTTGTGAATCTTCTTGTCCAACCACTCTTCAATTTCCTTCTTCATTGGGTTCTAGTGGCACGACATCAGACATACCTTATGCAGATCCCGGTCCTGGCAACAGAAGCATTTGTTGGCTCAGTGGGGCCTAACCCAGGTTTAGAAGTGATTTAGCAAAGAAAATCCTAGTACTACTAGCCCTTTCGGCAACAGTCCGAGGAGCGCGAACTGAGGTCTCACCCGAAGTAGTATGGGAGGGTGTTGGAACTAGGTTTCCCCATCCTGGGGATGTCTGATATGAGGTGATTGGAACGCGGTCCAACCTTTGGGCACCCTGCGCCTTGTCTTTGTGCAATTCTAGCCGTAGAAAAACCCATGTTATTCACCCAAGCCTCCCTCAATTAGTCTCTATTAGCTGCTTACTTAGATTAACTTCACATATAAGCATTCATACAAGTATCATCGAGTGTGAATAATAAATTAACAGAATAAAAGCAAGACATAACATTCAACCACGGATTCAAGAACAAATGTACAGAATAAACTTCTCTTTATTATCTTTCAAATCCAAGTACAATCCCACTTATACACCCGACTCTACCCTGTGCACTCAGCTGCAGGGGTCCGCACACTCAGCTATGGACTTTACTAGGCCTCTGCGTACTCAACTACAGAGCGTCTTCCTACTACTATGACCCAATACACTTCAACTTTCCCCCTATGCTCTAACCATGCCTTCACATATATCTATTACTTGCTTTGCCCCCAAAAAATATCTTTACACTTAGAGCCTCACTCTATTTATACAATCCCATGGTCCACGGACCATGGGTAGGCTGACACAACTTTACATTATTTTTCGATTCTTAGGCAGACAACCCTATGACTCATCCCAGACTTTCGCACTCTGCGCCCGCACTTCATGGAGTCTTATAATACAGTTGACCATAGCTCGAGCTTTAAGCCCCAAAACCTGCTGCAGGGGATCCCATGCCCAACAACAAGTAGATCATTGAGTTAAAAACATAGCTTCAGAATTGTTTTTCAGCTATAGAATTGTTGGTCAACTATAGAATTACACATTTTCTATAGCTAAAATCTTGAATAGATAGTTAAGTACGCACAACTATGCAATTTTTCTATGAACAAACAAACAATCCAATCTTCAAATTGATTAATACCACTTAGACTAGAAAAAATAGAAAATAGAACATTTTTTTTTTCTTTTTTTTTGTAGTTTATTTGTTCTTGTTTTATTTTATATGCTTTTATTTTTAATATATAGATTATATATATAATATAATATATAAATATATATATATTATATAATATATTATATATATATAATATATATAATATATAATATATATTAAATATATATATATATATATATATATATATAAAATATGTATATCACTTCCAGATATGCCATTCATATTCCTGTACTATTGAGTGATTGTGGTCTTGTATTATTTTTACAACCCTCTTCTTGTTCTTTTCACTTTCAAATACATGTGGAGATTTGGAATTCAATCATGCGGGTATTTCAAAATAACACATTTTTTTGTAATTTCTTTTGAGTGATTCACAAAATCAAGGAAAATTGGATTTGGGGCACCATGTTGTGGAGGTAAATCCCCTCTGTGGACAGAGGCGATCCCTACTAGCCCAAATGGGGTCTAGCAACAATCAAACAATGCTAAAACACAGGTTCCTAAATGCAAATAAAAGACCGATGATGAGGGCCTACCTAGATTCCAACGCTAGTACTTGTAGAAGAGTCGACGCTCCCGTTCCTTCGCTCCGGCTGGTCACAATCCCCACAATCCTTGTGAACGGACACCTGCACATGCAAAGAACGACACAAATACAAGCATAAAATCCAATAGATGCAACTATATATCAGTCAGAAAGTATATAACTCAATCATCATTACAAAAGACAATAAGAGTGGAACCATAATGATAGTCGTCTATTATTGATAAACAAGAAGAATACAACCATAGTTCTAACGTCAAATCCTCCTTTGGCTAGGTGATCAGCAGCACATGCCTTGCAAAGCTTGTCGGGAATGGGGAAACAAGCCTCTCTCTCCTTGGTTACTTGGACAAGAATATCCTCACTTTAGATTTAGCCTTATGGGAATGAAGAAGGCTTCTTGCAGCATGAACTTAGCAATTCTCAGACTTTGGGACTTCCAAAACTAGAACTAGAACTATCAACTAGCTTGTCAAAGGAAAAAGGACAAGATTTTATAGATAGAGGGGAAGGAGTTAGGATCATCCACAATATTCATGGGATTGGCTTTATCACTAAGAAGCTTCCATGAGAAGGTGGCGAACAACTTCCCTTCTATGGAGATTCAAAGCCAAACTAAACCAACTCAAGATGGATTCAGTTTATGAGTGGGTTAGGAAGAACCTTCGGAAGTTTGTTTGTTAAAAACATTACCCAACTTGGCTGGCGCGAGTGCGACCCTGAGACAAAGTGCCAGCTGGCGTGCCCTCTTTGGAGGATTTCCCCCATTGGCGCGAGTGATATACAGTGAAACCGCGCCAATGGAGAAAGGGCTATTTTTATGGGTATTTTGCAGAAGGTGTCTTCAGGGCATATGAACTACATACTTAGGGGAATATAATGCAAGTGTTTCCAGGTCATGTCATTTCTCACAAGTCCCAGAATGAGTCCTCCAAGATGCGGGAGAAGGGGTAACAGGGATGGTGACAAATTGCTATGTAACAGATGCCCCCTAAAGCATGAGTCCCGAGAGAGAGAGGGGTGAAATGCTTTACAAGAACATGGCCAACCAAAAACACTGTTGCTGGAGAATCTGCGTGAAGAAGTACAAATGATATCTCAAGTACATGATGTATGTGGTATGGTCATAGCCATCCATAGCAGAGTACATAAAAATCTAGATCCAAGGCATGGACACAGCCATTCGATAAGGATCGATAAATAGACTCAGGCATGGTCACAGCCATCTAGTGAATGAGTCATGTAATGATCATAATAATCCACAAAATCGCAACCTAGATCTCAACAGGCAAAATCCAGGGTCTTGCGCTCCATCTTGACCCGAAAAAAGTACAAGTTCAAGCATGCGAATATGGGATTAGAATTCGAATATGCAGGAACATCGTCTAATTACCAATCAATGATGAAAATTGTTAACAAACGTGAGAGGTACCACCAATAATGACAATGGTCCTCAAGGTACTATAGGTACAATCTACAGTGTGCGAATCAGTGAGCCGGCATCGAACATCCATAGAATCATTCGATCGGAGGCCAATGATGAAAACCTCATGTCGAACACGAAGAACCTGCCAATGAGGCATGCAGCCTCCAAGGCACCTGAAGGGAGTCTCTGGGTCAACTTCCTGGATAATGAGCTGAAGTCGACAGGAAGTGACTTTAATCAAAGGTGGGCCATAATGTTTCCCACATCATCGACATGAGATAGAGAAGGATAAGATGTTTGTGAATCAGGATTATGTGAGGTATCAGAGGGAGGTTGAGTATTCTACAGAGGTCAACTTCTCTTTAACATATTGCGGCACGACAGTGGACTTGGCAGTATTTGACATCAAATGATCAGGGGTCATGGTGACAAGGCAATGAGTAGATGAAAGGTCAAACAAGATAACCCAAACCCACGGAGGCAAGTGTAAAAACAAGATGAGATGTCCCCACCCAGACACGAATGCAGACAAATGCCATGTTCAAGAGCGACATACAACCGACACGACAATAATTGTGGTTCCATTTTCCACACCATTTTTGGCGAGTACCCTGGTTATTTTTTGATGACAAGCTTGACGGGGATAGCATATGCTTGAAAGGCGTCATTTCGACAGAATCCGATGTCATTAAGTTTTAATGAGTCTGACAAAGGAAGAACTCAGCATATTTTCATGTTTAGAGAGTTTGAAAAGACAGCAGAAAAGGAAACTCCAGAGGTGTCCTTTTCATAAAGTTGTGTCTCTCAAGCCCGAAAAAGTATAAAACAATGCTCGAAAGAACCGCCCGATCGTTACGATCGAGGAGTACTTTTCATGAGTAGTGATTTCGACCTGAAAAAGTAAAAAAGTGATCAAAACCACGTCGTTTCGTAACCATTAACGAACCTGAAACGACAAGGGTCCGACGATCTTTTCGTCTTTACGCGGCTGGAAAAGGGTTTAAAGATGACTGCCTCTCATTTACGTTTAACGAGTCAAGAGGAATAACTCAGCAATCTTTTCATATTTAGAGAGTCAAAAAAGAGCTGAAAGCAGACCTCCATTTTTATTCTCTTTAACGAGTCAAAAAAGGAAAAAAATACTCGGCAATCTTTTCATATTTTACGAGTTAGAAAAGAGCTTAAAGGTGACTCGTCCTAGAAGAACGAGTGGTATAAAGGGTAGCAATTGGTTCCCGCAATGGTGGAACTGCTCAGAACATGTAATGGTCAAGAGGCTGGCTAACAAAACCACTCATTGTTGCAGTTCCTTAGGAAAGGAAAAAACAAGCAAGTGAAAGTATATGATTTGCCAAAGAGATGGTGGCAATGGAATGAAACAACCAAGGCTCATCTAGCAGAATTTAGCGGATAAAGACAGCAATCATGAGATGTAAAATAGGTATGGGTTCATTTTTACACAAGCTTGAACCATAGAGAACTCTGCTTGGATTCGGTTTCATGTTTACACAAGCTTGAAATGAAGAACTATGCTTGTTATAAGTTCGCATGCCCCCAACATAATGACGCAAAACAATGTACATGCCCCCCAAGCTTCATTGCATTCAACAAAGTGGATGGAATGAAGATTCACTTTCGAGATCTTGGAAAGACTCGACTTGTATTTAACGAGATCTTAATCAAAAGACTCGATTTGGAAGGGGATTTGGTTCATTTTTTAATGAGGTTGACACAGTAAAAGAACTATCCTCATAACCCTTGTTTCATTTTTAACGAGCTTGACACAAGCTCAGGAACTATGCTCGAACAGACCCAGTTTCATTTTATAAGGAGCTTGACATAGGAAATTGAACTATGCTCCAACCAGACCTAGTTTATTTTTTTAAGGAGCTTGACATAGGAAAGCAAACTATGCTCCGACCAGACCTAGTTTCATTTTTTAAGGAGCTTGACATAGGAAAGGAACTATGCTCCACCCGAACTTCATCAGAATGAACAAGAAGTCATAGCTTCCAAGAGTGTCACTCCTGGTGGAAGGATCACATCTTGGAAGTCAGGACCCAATACCCCCAGGACACTATGCACGACGACAACATCACTGGATACAGGCACGAGATAAGTAGCCACGTAGTTGACCTGTGGTGGGGCAGATACAACCGGTGGATAAAAACCAAGAGGGGATGAAAAATGCACAGGAGGCACCGGGGGACTAAAGAACAATAATTGATCGATAATTACGATTCTTCCATTGTCTGGAAAGAAAACCACATGAAAAAGTGATGAGATAAGGGCCCCCATGGCATAAACATAGTCACGGCCAAGGAGAAGACTCAAATCTAAAGCACCTTGGGTAACTAGTACGTCTATATAGACGGTTTTTCCTCCCAAAGTAATAGGGAGCTTCGGAAGGATCCCTAATGGTTGACTGGCTCCTCCGTTAAACGCCATCAGATTCTGTGAGACCGACACAAGCTGTGGGGAGCCCAAAGCTTGCCAAGTAGAGGAAGGCATAAGACTGACAGATGCACCCTCATCCAAAACAGTGCCAGGTACTGCCTTATCATAAGCATGTACTGTAATCTGGAAAGGCACATGGGATGGAAGGCAGAAAGTAGTTAGGTGACTCCAGTCGAAGGAAACGACTGAACTACTTGGTGGAGGAATCGTATGATTTCCCCCCTGCTCCAAAGGACTCTCGGGATCAGCTAGGATAGGACAGTCATTTTCGAACTCAGGAGAATCTGAGAAGACAAGAAGAACATGAGCATGACGCTCTTCCGAGACAGAGTGATCGACAGGTGGTGAACCCGAGTTGACGCTCTTCCCAACCAATGGTTGGTCTGGAATAGGCTTAACACAGCCAGGTTCGGAAAGGGGAGGATGGACAAGAGAAGGATATAAATCAATCTCTTTGTCGATAGGGAGAGGGTCTAAAGAGAGCCTCTAATAACCAACAGGAAGTTGGGGTGAAGAAGCTGTAAGACTTTCCAAGACAGCGGAAGATTTATCCATGAGCGAAAAAAGGTGAAGGAGATGGTTGCCTTCACATAGTCTACAGGGGAGTCAAATCTTCCCATTATTCTTACCATTGCCAATTGATAGGGTAACATTGCCATGAGTTTCAGAAGACGATGAGGGGCAGGTCGGATCGCGAGACCATACTTCTAAGATCCTGGGAATTCCAGGACAATCACGAAGAAGATGGTCATCCTTGCACATTTTACAAGGAAACTTGACCTTCCGCGGCGGAGCGGAAGGTGGCCCGACCTGAGATGTACTCGGGGTAGTAGCTGCACTTTTAGCCTCTCGCTTAGGCAACTTCTTCTTCTTCGTCTTCTTCTTCTTTTTCTTAGCCACCTGGTTACTTGAATCCAGACTTTCACCAGGCGAAGTAGAAGATGAAGACGTAGAAATAGGCGAAGAAGGGGAGAGGTCCACCTTGGAATCAACATGATGTTGTTCGGGTGGAGGAACTGATTGACCAGTAATTGAGACATTAGGAACCACAGAGGTTGAGAACAACCAAACAGGCAACCCAACAGTTAACCTAGGAAGGGACAACGTTGCCATGTAAGGAGCACCAATATTCCCAAGAGGAGGAAAATGACCAGGATTCCCGTCAGAGGGGATTCCTCGGTTGGTGAACTCTGGAAAAGTAGCCATCAAAACTGAAAATCACACACAGAGCTGAAAAAGAACCAAGACACACAATCAAATGGCCCACAAACAAAATCTAATAGGGCGTGTGATCGCGGGCGAATAAATTTTAAGACACAAGGACATAACTTGACCTTTTCATCTTTAAAGAGTCGAGAAAAGGACAAAAAGATGACTCTAGTCACCTTCGAATGTTTAATGAGCCTGAAACGACAAGTGCTCAGATGAGCCTTTTCTTTTAGGGAGTCCGAAAAGGATCTAAAGTGACTACTCTGGATAACTAGGCAAAAGGTTTACCAGACAATCCGTAAAACTGCATATACACCTTGGCAATCATATGAAAACCAAGGACTTTCCGTACGGCAGTCAATCTTCCCGAATGCTGTGTTCGGCGCGTTACGGGTCGTAAGGCGGCAGACACAGCTTCCTATGGATAAAGGATGATAACCTAGTGGGGTCTCCCCATATACTCGACGGTACGTGGGAGCACAAGTCCGTACTAGACCACAATTGAGTCACAAAAGGAGGAATCACCCAACCTCGAGTGGAAACAAAAGTGACTAGGTTTAACGATGTCAGAGCACGTCCCTAACCTAGACCTCTAAAAAGTGTACGTTATGTTCCAATGCATTGTTAGATTCACTTAGTTTATTTTAAATTTGATCTTGTATTAGGTTTCAGTTTTTAGGCCTTACCGTGTGTAATGTCTCAAAATTTCCTAAATGCAAACTATATGCCACAATATATCATTTCATTCTATAAATGCTAACTATGAGAGAGTTGAGAGCTTTCACACAAACAAAATGATCACAAAACAACCAACAATATCTCTAATGCAGCTAATGGAACTTAAAAAACTTTTCTTCAAAGTCACTAATCACTAATAACCATGGAAAGCTCTTAATTCACATTAACTAATGCAAAGCAAAAGAGATTTTTTTCTTTTTATGTGTTTAAAACAAGCATAAAAATATGTAAATTCAAATCAAAGAAAACTGATCTAAATCTACGATTGATTTTTCATAATGTAAACTATGCAATTGTAATCTATGCACAATTCACTTGAAAAATATGCAAATGTAATCTATGCACATTTTCATTCATATTCTGAAAATGAGAATTCTAATTATGCAAGTGTGATCTATGCAAGAGAATTCTCAAACACAAGATGATTCTAATGTAATCTAAGAACCAATCAAGTGCAAATCAAGAAAATTGGGTGAGAGTTCCAAAGATCGAAAATAAAAACACTCAAAGGCGATTACCACTCATACTCAAAGGCGATTAACACTCAAAGGGGAATTTTTTTTGCAAAAACAAAAGCAAAAAGTTGCAAAATTGAGCAAAGGCTGAGACAAACCTCCAAGTAACGAGAAAAAACCCAAAGAGACCAATGAGTCGTGTAATCTAGGCTCGAAGTGAGATGAAGTGGAATTCAAGTGAAGACGAAGCAAGTCACGCAAATAACGCAATAAAACGATTTGCAACCACCAAACAAGTGCAAGGGAGTAATCAAAGAGTCGACTAGACCACTAGAAGATCAAAACACCTGAGGAAGGCTTGACACACAAAGCCACTAGATGCCCTAGGGCTAGAAATGTGAAATCGATGGAAAAAAGCAAACACCCAAAGGGTAATGATCGAAGCCAGTCAAATCACACTCCAACAAACTCAAGTATTCTAAAAAAGGTACCTAGAACAAAAACCAAGCTCAGAGGGCTCACAACCAAGCAAACTTCAAAAGTTCCTAGGCCTTGCGCGACTGTCAGGCTGCAACTAGCGCCTTTCAGGGATTGGCGCGGGTTGTCAATGAGCAACTGGTGCCAACTGGCGCGACTGTAACGCTATAAAAGAGCACCAGCCAAGTTTTCTATGGAAAAATAAAAAACAAATGAGCCAAAGCTAAGTCAACAGTATCCAGGTACACCAAGGGGCAAGAAGCAACACAAGGACTCCACCCAGAAGGCAAACCAAATAGGAGAAACCAAGAAACAATGCAAGTTCCAGGCTGTTCAGTTCGTAAACCAAACCAGAGATGGACTGAAGTGGCGTTGATCTACTTTGCTAATGCAGAGCAATAGCGTTTTGAAGGCTATCTGGCCGTACTTCAGACTCTGTCTAAAGTTTACAAATCAAACAACAAGACAAAACAAACAACAAGACAAAAAGCTAAGTCCCCAGTGGAGTCGCCAAATTGTTGTGGAGGTAAATCCCCTCTGCGGACAGAGGCGATCCCTACTAGCCCAAATGGGGTCTAGCAACAATCAAACAATGCTAACACGCAGGTTCCTAATTGCAAATAAAAGACCGATGATGAGGGCCTACCTGGATTCCAACGCTAGTACTTGTAGAAGAGTCGACGCTCCCATTCCTTCGCTCCGGCTAGTCACAATCCCCACGATCCTCATGAACGGACACCTGCACTTGCAAAGAACAACACAAATACAAGCATAAAATCCAATAGATGCAACTATATATAAGTCAGAAAGGATATAACGCAATCATCATTACAAAAGACAATAAGAGTGGAACCATAATGATAGTCGTCTATTATTGATAAACAAAGAAGAATACAACCATAGTTCTGACGTCAAATCCTCCTTTGGCTGGGTGATCAGCAGCACATGCCTTGCAAAGCTTGTTGGGAATGGGGAAACAAGCCTCTCTCTCCTTGGTTACTTAGACAAGAATCTCCTCACTTTAGATTTAACCTTATGGGAATGAAGAAGGCTTCTTGCAGCATGAACTTCACAATTCTCAGACTTTGGGACTTCCAAAACTAGAACTAGAACTATCAACTAGCTTGTCAAAGGCAAGAGGATAAGCTTTTATAGATAGAGGGGAAGGAGTTAGGATCATCCACAATATTCATGGGATTGGCTTTATCACTAAGAAGCTTCCATGAGAAGGTGGAAAACAACTTCCCTTCTATGGAGATTCAAAGCCAAACTAAACCAACTCAATATGGATTTAGTTTATGAGTGGGTTAGGAAGAACCTTTGGAAGTTTGTTTGTTAAAAACATTACCCAAGTTGGCTGGCGCAAGTGCGACTCTGAGACAGAGCGCCAGCTGGCGCACCCTCTTTGGAGGATTTCCCCCATTGGCATGAGTGATACACAGTGAAACTGCGCCAATGGAAGAAGGTCTATTTTTATGGTATTTTGCAGAAGGTGTCTTCAGGGCATATGAAGTACATACTTAGGGGAATATAATGCAAGTGTTTCCAGGTCATGTCACTTCTCACAGGTCCCAGAATGAGTCCTCCAAGATGCGGGAGAAGGGGTAACAGGGATGGTGACAAATTGTTGTGTAAAACACCTAGAACAGTATAGAAAACCAAAAAAAATATCAAAACTTAACAAGTTGCGATCAAAAAATTATCGATACTGATATCCCTGAAATGTTGGAGGAAGTGCTCAAGGTTGAGGCGAGGGAGGTCACACTCCCAGGGCTGCCAACTCTATTTCAGAATATCTCTGGCATTTGATTTTTTTTTCGATATGCAACTCCATCCTTAGAATATCTCCTTGCACCTGTTATCATAACGCAGTTTCAACCCTGGATCATAATGCATCTTCGGTACGAATAGTTACAAGGTTTCATCTCGCTGCCCACTTTTCTGTGGAGATTTTCTGAACTGCCCATGTCCTCATCCTAGTTGTATTAATAACCTTTGCTCCTTCAATCATTGGAACTCAAAAAATATCTGTGGCAGATATACCTCTGGTAGATCAGGGAGATCAGATTCTTGGCAGATTGTGTTAGGTCGGGTTAAATTATATTAGGTTGGGCAGACCTACCTATGGTTTTGTGCATGGTTTTTCAAAGATGGTTTTGGATGCGATCGTTTTCGGTGCATGGTTTTGAACATGATGGTTTTCGGTCCATGGTATTGGATGCTTCGGCATGTATAAATATGTATTGTTACATTAAAAGGAACATAATGAAAAATCAACCTGGTAGTCCCGTTTTGGGATCCAGGGGAAAATATTTGTGTATATGTGTTTTATGTGTTATGCTCTCGCATTGTTTATTTTTTGTTCTTAGAATTCGTATGTAGGTAATTTCTGTACGGGTTTAAAACCTACATTTGGTATCAGAGCTGTTTTGGCTTCAAGGGGATGCCTTTTTTGCTAAGGGGTTTCGCTCAGGGCTATGGTAGACCCTGTTCAATGGGAAATCTACAGGATCTATTCTAGTGGTGAAAGAAGATGGCGAGCAGTGGAAAGATAGATATTGAGAAATTTAATGGTCAGAGTTTTGAGTTGTGGAAACTCAATATGGAGGATCTGTTGGTGGATAAAGATCAGTGGATTGTGGTAGATCTAGGTACTAAATCAACGAGAGTGTCTGATGAAGAATGGAAGAAGTTGGATCGGAAGGCAAAGAGCATAATATGATTGTGTGTCTCAGATTCAATATTTTTGGATGTATCAGGAGAAGCTATGTCTAAGGCTTTGTGGGACAAGTTAGGGAATTTGTACCAATCTAAGTCTCTAGTGAATAAGCTATTCCTATGGAAAAAACTATATAACCTAAGGATGAAAGATGGAAGCTCGGTGATAGAGCATCTGAACAGATTTAATACTGTGGTAAGTCAGTTATTATATGTTAATATTAAAATTTCAGATGAAGATAAGTGCATCAGTTTGTTGTGTTCTCTACCAGATTCGTGGGATAGTCTGGTTATTGCAATAGGTAGCAATGCAACTACCTTGCAGTTTGATGAAATAGTCTCATCCTTGTTGACGAAGGAGATGAGATGGAAAAATATGGAGAGCTAGAATGGTGATGCCTTGTCTACATGAGAACAATCCGAGAACAAAAACAAAAATAAGTCATCGAGTGGGAGATCTAAATCTAGAAGGAGATCTAAATCTCCAGGAAAACCTGTAAAGGTGGTGTGATGGAAATGCATAAAGGAAGAGCACTACAAAAAGGATTGTAAATCCAAAGCTCTTGTTAAAGTAAAGGTATTTGATGATGCTCCTTTTACAGAGGTGAAAACCACGTCAGATGAAGGTGGGGATATGTACTTTGCTTCTTCAAGTACACATGTAGATCATGAGGCATGGTTGATTGACTCAGGTGCATCCTTTCACTTCACTCCTCATAGAGAGTGGTTCTGTAAGTATGAGAAATATGATGGTGGTGATGTCTTCTTGGGGGATAACAAGAAGGCTAGAATCGTTGGTCACAGAAAAGTAAAGTTGAAGTTGCAAGGTGGAAGAGTTAGAACACTTCCGGGTGTTCTGTATATTCCTGCATTGGCCAGAAATCTGATTTATGTAAGCAAGCTGGATGATGCAGGTGTAAAAATAGTGTTCAAGAAGGATACCTGCAACATGGTTCAGCGAGTAATGGTATTGATGTGGGGAGTTCAAATTGGAACTTTGTACAAGCTGCAAGGCAACACTTTTTTTGATGGGTGCAATAATTTTGTGGTTCCTAGAAAATCTAGTGGTCTCTGGAGAGAAGACCATGCTATGGCATCAAAGGCTTGGACATATTGGAGAGAAGGACCTTCAAATACTTCATGGTAAAGGTATGGTAGAAGGTATGAGTAATAGCTCAGTGGATTTTGATTTCTGTGAAAATTGTGTATATGTGAAGCAGAGTCGAGCGAGTTTCCCCTTTGGTGGTAAGAGGGCGAAACATATATTAGAACTTGTGCACAGTGATGTGTTTGGACCTATGAAGGTTCCATCACTAGGTAAGTCTGTGTACTATGTATCATTTATAAATGACTTCTCAAGGAATACATGGATATTTTTCCCTTAAGAAGAAATCTAAAGTCTTTGACAGGTTTAAAGAATTTAAGGCTCTGGTGGAAAACCAGAAAGAGAAGAAGATAAAGGTGTTGAGGACAGATAACAGTGGAGAGTTTTGCAGTAAGGAATTTGAAAACAAATGTAAGAAGTGTGGTATAGCATGGAAAAAGAATACTCCATACACACCTGAGAAAAATGGAGCTACAGAAAGAATGAACAAGACGTTGATGGAAAGGGAAAGAAGCATGCTCAGTGGTGCCGGGTTAGGACAAGAATTCTAGGTAGAGGCAGTGGAGACAGCATGTTACCTGGTCAACAAATCACCTTCATTAGCATTGGAGGATAAGAATCCAAAAGAGGAATGGATTGGTAAGAAACCCTCTCTTTCACATCTGAGGGTATTTGGATGTTATGCATATGTACATGTTCCAAAGGAGAAAAGAACCACATTGGATAGTAAATCTGAAAAGTGAATCTTTATTGGGTATAAGGATGGTTTAAAGGGTTATAAGCTTTGGAACCCAATAACAAGGAAGGTTGTGTACAGCTGAGATGTGGTGTTCAGAGAGGTGAAA
>APFE030227772.1:97960-168788 GCA_000404065.3 Pinus taeda
AGAGAGGTGAAAGATGTTATTAAACATGAAGTCCAACCAAAGGAACCTGAGAAGATAGAGTTTGAGCTTAAGGAGGAAGAATGAAACTCTACTGCAAAGGAGGAATGAGAAGATGAAGAGCCACAAACTTCATGTGTGAGAAGATCAGTTAGAGAAAGAAGGCAGCTGGAAAGGTATAGTCCATCTACTTTCTATTCAAATTTTTCTTTATCTGTTACTGGTGATGATCCCAGAACTATGAAGGAAGCAATAGATTCAAAGGATGGCAAACTCTGGAAAGAGGCCATGGTTGATGAAATGGCATCTTTCCACAAAAAAGAGGCTTGGGATCTGGTGGAGTTGCCAGCTGGAAGGAAACCCATTGGCAATAAATGGGTGTTCAACAAGAAGACAAATGCAGAAGGAAAGGTGGAGAAATACAAAGCTCGGTTGGTAGCAAAATGTTATTCCCAAGTGTCGGAAATTGATTTTGGTGATATTTTTTCTCCTGTTGCCAAGGTAGCTTCTAATAGATTACTTTTCTTTTTTGCTAAGGCAAGAGCGGATCCTTCTATTCAATTAAGAAGGAGAAATAGTGTACAAAAGGTGACTACGGCTGTGAGGCGCACCAATATAACAGGCCTACTCCAATCCATGGTCCCAAGACGGCAAGGCGAACCCAGGGATGCAGGCCCACCAAACCAAATGCGCAATCCAAAACTAACTGTTGGATCCTATGCTAAAGATCCAACGAATGAAAAAAAAATCTGGTGGCCAACAAGCACACCGTTTAGCAAGCAAATCAGAATCGATGAACCCAATAGACCATAATTTATAATCATATCAAATCCATTTTTGACATAACCTTCGTTCACTTTAACCACCTGAAATCCACCATTTGCGCGTGATTCCAGTGAGGTCATGCGAACAGCTCGAAACATAACCTCTGTTTCGAACCCACCAACAAGCACACTTAATCTTGGCCATGGATTGCCCTTGCTTGATCCAACAGTTAAGGATCATATCGCTCTAACTAAAAGCACCGATCATTACCGTGCGATGAGGGTAGTAATCCCTCCCCACCCTTAGCCACGTGTTGCATTAGGAGTGGAATCGCTCCCGATTGTCAAAAGCCACTTCCGGCTTGATGAGCATGCGATAAACCAAAAACCACCCCGAGGGCGCTAAAGCTACCACAAGAAGAAAGTGGGGGTTTTGCGTTTGCCAAGAAATTATGGACTCTAGGACATGGGCCAAAGGAAGATGAAGATCCCTCCTTCTAGCCATTCCCTTGAGACTTCTAGTTTTTTGTTACCTGGGTTAAGGAGGCCGACATAGACCTGCATCCGAAAAAAAACCTCACTTATGTCATAACACTTCACAATAATCATCTAGACCCCGTCTCTAGGGCTCTATTTCGGAACACCTTTTTGTCCTCATCCGCTTGATCAAGACACTGCTCCCTTAATATGTTCCGAGGCATCTCTTTCCAACTCAACTTGACCCTGCTTTTCATGCAAAGCACCGCTTGATTGGCTAGAATGTCCACCAATTTATTTGTCATCCTTTGCACATGAGTGAAATTCACGGTGCATAAGTATAGGAGGTGAAACTAGATCCTTTGAAAGACCTGAAGCAACCTCCAATGTCTTGAGACTTTTTCCGGCTCTGTGCCATAGCAGATTCTCTTGACTGAGTTAATGATCAACTTAGAATCAATTTCAATTATAATATTTTGGAGGTTATCCTGCTTTAGGAAATCTAAACACTGCTCAAGAGCCATTAATTCTACCATATTGTTTGTATCTCTTCCCAAATGGACATGAAAAATAAAGAGGATACATCCATTTTCATCCCGTAACTCTCCTCCAAAACTAGCAATGCCCGAGTTGCCTTTAGAGGCCCCATTAATGTTGTATTTCAGAAAGCCCTGAGGGGGGGGATGTCAGTAATCTAGCTTATTTTTGAGATTCATAACCTTCCTGTCCATTCCCTATGGTATAAACCCCTACATACCCAACTGAAGAAGTATCTACATTTCATTTTCTGAAGGTGGATTCTCCAGGGAATTTCTCACTATAGTGGCAACAGTCTCCTTGAGCTATCTTAAGATCTGCTCAATCATGCGTTGCGGGGTGTTAGAGTCGGTCTGGTCAGTCCTCCGTCAGAGATAAAAACTCTTTATGCATTTCATTTTTAGGAGTCCTGCTCCATTCACTCAGCTGCATTCCACTAGGGGCATGCCATAATCTGACGGAAAAGGTCATGCTAGTCATTTCCCCTCATGTTTGGCTCCCGCTGGCTTAGGTCTTTTGTCAATGATCACTAAAGTCCATGACAGTCAAGGTCTGATCCTTTAAAGGACAAAAGTCATTTTCGATCATTAGGTCTAGGGATTAATCAATTTGGTCTTCAACCATGTCCAATAAAGACATGCAGTCCAGAGTGAGGCCCTTACAAAGTTATTATTCAAAGAGTTTCATCGTCATGTTGATAGACTTCGACTGTTCTTCAAAACTCTATTTTGAAGAAAAGTCAAACAGTGTCATTTGTGACAAAATTTTCAAAAAAAAGTCGTCAGTTGATTTCTTCAGGTGCAGTCATGGTTTCCGTGGCCAAATGCCCTATCATGCAATCCCTGCAAAGAGTGCCAAAAATTTCATCATTTGAGCTAAAATTTCAAAGGGAAAAGTGAAATTCAGTGTTGCTTTAAGTCAATGAAAAAAAAATCCAAAATAAAACACTAGCAAAGTGGGTTTTTGGAAAAGAAAAAATTAAACCCATGACTTCAAAGTCTTTAAATGGAGGTTTCCACAAGCAAACAAGGTCATTGTGCAAATCAAGGTCATAGAGAAACGTTGCAAAGTCATTAGGAGAGCAACGTGTGTGTTTAAGAGTGAGTGGGAGTCGTTTTCCAGAGCGCGACGCACACACAGAGGGGCGCGGTACACATACAGAGCGCGGCGCACATAGAGCCACCCCACAATGTAAATTTTACAAGGGCCCGACGCATATAAAGGGCGCGGCGCACTGGGTTTGGCGCGCGGCGCACACCCACAAAGGCCCGAAATCGTGCCAAATTGCCTCAAGTTGCCTGTGAAACCCCTCAAATCAATAGGTAGGATCTATATCATGGCTTTCTCATCAAATTTTGTGAACGTTATGGTGGTTCATGGCTATGTTTAATTGCAACAAAACTCATAACCAACCACTGAAAAAAACATCAAAGCCATGGTTTCTAGGGTTGCAAAATTGTGGTGTTAGTGCCAAGGCCCCGTTTTCACCCCTCATTTTTCCCTTTCTTGCCATTTTTCCCTATCCCCCCCTTTCTCATTTTTCCTATTATCACTACCCTAAAACACTACCAAACCCTATCCCCTATCCCTCCACTCTCTGGTCAACCAAAACCCCAAAACCCTACCTTATCAAATACCCAAACCGCCCTACATGTCCCTAAACAAAACTTCTCCCCATAACCCCTATTCCCATCATATTACTACCCTCCTAATACTCCCTTTTTTTCATTGTTCCCCTTGGTGGTAGATATCACAACAACACCTAGTTTCACACCATCATCAAAGGCCAGACCAAGTACAGTACACACAACAGTCATGGTATCTGAGCATTCATCAGAGTATGAGATGGAGACACAAAGTGATTCATCCTCGGAAGAACAGGCTCCCAGGAGACATCACAAGAGTGGAAAACATGTTAGGGATGAGCCAACTGCCCTCACAGAACTGCGGGCCTGCCCTCTTGCTATGTCATGCTTCCAGCATCTATCATGTTTTGAATTTTGCCAAAGGGTGGCTAATGTTAGAGTTCATCATGAGTTGGCCCATCTTTTTGTGCTTCACCTACATGGAGGTCACTCTATCTTGGCCGGGGTCACCTTCACATTGACAACCGAAACTATCTCAGTGGCAACCGGCATACCGAATGTTGGAGAACAGTGGCACAATAAAAAGAAGGTGGATAGGCAACACTATGAGCCTTACATTAAGGCCAGATTCTTGAGGTAGCTCACAAGAGTCTTTCCATTCAGATATTTGAAATATGAATATGCTCCGCTCATGAAATTGATCATGAAGTACTTCATCTGTGAGGGGAGGTTCTCTCGTCTATATGCCTATCACATCAGGTTGCTCATGCACTTTACCAGGCTGCGGATGATGAACCTCCCATTTTTCATTTGCAGGAATATAGAGAGGATGAACACCTTCATGCAGCATAAGACCCCTTAGTAGCAACTTAATAGTGTTTATCACTTTTCTCTTATCCGGATTTTGGTGGATCATCAGTTGGGATTGCAGGGCATTGCTTGGGAGGACTTCATCTCCCATGACTTCTTCAGCACTTCACAAGTATTATCATAGGTAGAACATGAGATAGGTGGTCCTTCTCATCAATATGAGTGCCACAAGACCACTACTATGCCAGTATTCATCACCTATCAGAGAGGCAGTAGGCACTTGTTTGCAGCAGCAAAGCGAGTGTTATCTCCACCCGGGGTGGAAGGAGCCTCACTTCCGACATCGACAACACAGGTATAGGACAAGGGCAAGAGGCCCATGCATGACGAGGGGCCATTAGGTGAACAGGAGGTCGACTTCATCCTCATTCAGGATGATGATGCAGATGTGGAGAGTGCCAAACTTAGGATGACCATCCAGGAGCAGAACACGGAGATCCAAGACTTGTCACTCAATTTAGAGAGGGCCAAATTGATCATCAGGTATTTGGAGCAGAGGAACAAACAGCTTGAGGACCAGCATGAGATCATGGAGCTGCAAATCATCCGTGAGAATCGACACACTGCCCAACGAAGGAG
The DNA here is from genome assembly GCA_000404065.3 of Pinus taeda. Classification (NCBI taxonomy): domain Eukaryota; kingdom Viridiplantae; phylum Streptophyta; class Pinopsida; order Pinales; family Pinaceae; genus Pinus; species Pinus taeda. The sequence continues at coordinate 102,771 of APFE030227772.1, forward strand.
GATCGAGCTCACTCCCTTGGAGCAAGAGATTAACAATGACTGTGAGTCTTGGCTCGAGCGCATCAACATCCACCTTGAGAGACTAGTGGAGAAGGCTGATAGGGACAAAACCATACTGAGGTGGATGGTTTATCATTACAGGGCACAGAACATGAGTTCAAAATCTTAGATAAGGAGCTTGAAGGCAAAATTGAGCAGCGCGACAAAGAGACAAAAGAGGCAAAAGGAGCAAGATCAGCGTCAAATCTTGGCTGAAGCCTCTGTGGCCCAGCATAGTACCTCTTGGAGAACCTCTAGCCCAAATTTCAAGAAATTTGGGACAATGTTGGTCACATGGCAAACTTTTGGTCACAACACAGGTTCTTTCTTCCTGTGCGTTGTGCCACTGGCGCGGCGCTTAGGATTGGGAGCTCCAAATGACAAATGGCTTGCATTTTTGGATTCAACATGCAAAATCACGACTATCTGTGCTTGGATAGGAAATTTGGGTATGATTTGAGTCTCCAGGAGGTAAAAAACACTCAAAAAATGACCTCTCTGCCCCTATTTTGATACACAGGAAGCAGTCTTGGGAGAATGAAGATTTGAAGGGGAAAATGAGCACCAATTTCAGAAATTCCACTTGGTTTGGAAAGTAGACAGACCAGGATTTCTAACAGGCACACTTGGGCACAATTTGGACTCCTTCAGGTACCTCAAAAAAGCCTCCAAAGTGGCATGGCGCATATAGAATTCTGCGCGGCGCATATACAGAAAAAGGCCAAATTCACCTCTGTTTCGCAAAATTTCGATTCGCGACTTTCTCCAAGTGGGCCCGCTCATCTACACTTCAATTTTTTCAGCAACTAAGGCAAAGTTTAAAGATTTTGGCTTCTATCCAAGTGGCAAAGGAAGGAAAACGGTCACCCAAGCCATTTGTCATCTTTGTAACGTTGCACCTGTAGCTAATGGTTGGCTTTCCATCTCCATTTTGTAATGATTTGAAAAACTCCCTAACTCTTGGTCATTCTATTTCCTCATGGCATATTCTATATATTGGATGCAAACCATTTGCAAAGGGTTGGTTGGCTTGTAATTTCTGGAGACTGTGGGAAAGAAACTCTGTTTCTTCATTGTATATTTTGACAAAGGATTAATGAAAGGTAGCGGCTCTGTTTCATGAGATTCATGTGGTTGTCAGTGTAGCAAATGTGTTTTTCCTTATGTTTCATATGTATCTCGATATGTTTCATAGTTCATTCGTATTCATTTCCAGTGAAATTTTATGAGTAAGATAAGGTAGAATTCATTTTTATTGCTCTGCCTGTGGGAAAGTTTCACACTGTGTGTTTCTCTTCTGTTGAAAAGGATTCATGTACTTATGCCCTTTTCACACTCCTAAGCAATCTCTCCATTCCACGTTATTTCAAACTAAATTGTTAATCTTTCTACCTATCTTGCCTCACGAAGTAATCTGTGCCTTTGTATTAAATTGTCCGCTCATTCCTGTCCGTTGGTCCCATACCATCACAGAAACTCTGTCATTCATAAAAAAAAATTTCTTGTATCCATAATTACTTACTAGCCTAAGATCTGTTTCATTGTAAGTCATCTCAGACCATTTCATTTATCTATTCACTGAGTGTGACTCGGAGAGAGCCCTCTCGTGTTCTGGTAGGGCTAGCTACCAGACTGAGCGTGGTTTGTGGTTACCCTGAATTTTGCCTTCCTTCAGCCTAAGGCGGATCTAGGTGCTAACATAGTGGCGACTCCACTGGGGAACAAATTAATCCCATTACTTATTTATAATTCTAATCTTCTGGATGATAAGTTTAGAATTTGATAGGTTGAGTGAGTTGGTAGTGTCCTTTGATTTTTCTCAATAGCATGCTGGCTTCTAGAAGATATACCAGGGATAATCTAGATCCAGATCCTCCGCACATCTAAAAAAATCCCAATTTTATTTCAAGAATTCATCATCAAGAGAGCTCTATATCTCCTGTGTTCAAATTGCATTCATGCCTCGACATTTTTGAGTATCTCGAAGAGCTAGATTTTGATGAGCAGTTTGAACTATCATTGTTTGAAACCAAATCCGAAAGGGTGGTTGACTCTACTGTCCACAATCCACAGTTTCTTGTAGACTTGGAGATGGAAATGGATAACCGGTCAATTGATAATCACATTATAGCTCAGCTTCAAACTCCAATTGCTAGCCCCGTACAAACTGTGCACACTCCTCCAACACCTCCAAGGAAAAATCCATCAATAGTGATGGCTGCCCATTTTGCACCTATTGTTTTGCCTCAAGTTTTAGATGATATGCCTGCAGATTATCAAAGCAAAATCTCATTTTTTTATGGCACTCCTAACAGCATTACTGCTCAGCAACATGTGGACAGAATGGCCGATTTCTATGAACTTCATGAGATCGATGCAGAGAATGTGGCAATGAGACTCTTTGTACAGACATTTGCAGGTGAAGTGAGGAAATGGTTTAGAGGTTTACCGGCGGGACGTATCGCTACCTTGGCCGACCTACAAAGATAATTTTTAAACCGATGGGAAGTGAAAAAGAATCCTCTTCAAATTTTGACTGGATATGAGCAAATCAAACGAAACGCTGGTGAGCCGGTCCAAGACTATTGCATTAGATTCAATTCAGTTTATAATGAAATTCTAGATCATCTAAGGCCACCTGTGGGACTAGCCATGGTGAAGTTCTCAGATGGTTTTGATGCTGACACGGCTTATCAATTAAGAGAGAGAGAACCAGCCACCATGGAAGACATGCAGAAGATAGCGGTCATCGTTGAAGCAAATCTGCTGACCAAGAGAGCTAGAGCAAAAGCAGAAAAGAAGGTCACCGTAAAAGAAGAATCTTCCTCGGTAGATCAACTACTTTGGAAGGTAGAACAGATGCTTGAAAGGGTGAAACTTGAAAAACCGGAGCCACAAGTTAGAAATCCTAACTTTCATGGTCAGCAACAGCCACAATATAGAATAAAACAGAGAGATTAGCCAGCCCAAGAGCAGATAGCACAGCAGCCAGTACAGCCACCTTTGCAGCAAAATTTTGTGCATGGACCGGAGTCAGATGAGGACGGGAATATAATAGGTGAAGAAAACCACCTCTGTACTCCTGATTATTTGCCTATTTATCTCACTGAGGATGAGGATTATGTAGAAAACTTGGCTATACACAAAGATGTAGATTTCATTCTAGCAAATAATACCATCTTGGAGGAAGAATCAGATGAGTACTAAAGAGGCTATATGAATGCTCTGTCCGCCCAGCAGTAGTGATATTCACTTAGAAATAGAGATGTGTCGGTCAAACCAATTCAGAAAAGGAAGGATGTTGAGGCATCAAAGAATGATTCATCAGTTGCACAAAGGAAAGGAAAGGATGTGGTTGATCCAGATAGCAGCAAATCACCATCAGCAGAACAATCGCATCAGCAAATTGCATCGAAAGAAAAGGAAAGGAAAGAAATCCCAGTCAAAGAGGTAGAAAAGATTCCCACTTTTAATTTAGAGAATGAGATTTCTAAATTGAAAGTATCCATTCCCTTTACTGAAATAATGAGGAACAACAGTTATAGAGGGCAAGTGTCGAAAATGTTGAATTTGGACCCAATGTCCGACATGGTGAATGTCGAAGATGATCAACCTGAAATGATTTTTGGGCCAGCATCGAATGGTGAGTCTCTCGATAGTGATGTGCCACCCTTTTATATCAGTTTAAGATTGCATGATTTTGTGTTACACAATGCCATGTTCGATTCCGGAGCTTCTCACAATCTCATGCCCAAGGCTGTCATGGATAAGCTTGGTCTAGACATCACCTGGCAATACCATGATCTCTATTCGTTTGATTCCAGTAGAGTAAGATGTATAGGACTCATCAAAGACTTGGTTGTGAGTCTAGATCAGCTCCCAATGAAGAATGTTTTGATGGACGTTGTTGTAGCAGATATTCCTCCCAGGTTTGGCATGCTTCTTTCTAGGTCTTGGGTAGTGAAATTGAAAGGTGTTTGGCCAAATGAGGAAATTGTATCGGGAACAAAAAATGAAATACATGATCACAAGCAAGGAGAAACCAATAAATCATTCAATTAATTATGTACATACAGATTTAGAGTCTTTTTTTTGTATTCTGATAGTTTCAATGATATCGATAGTCAGTTAGTAGAAGCAGATGATATTTTGGAAATAACAAAAAATCTTACAGGAGTTTTAAAGAAAGAAGAACAAGAACAGCAGAACACCGTTGAGTGAGCAGCTGAAAGTAATGGACAGCAAGTAGACAAAGCACAGCAAACAGATTTCCAACACTTGCAAGAGGAGGAAGAAGGTTTTTGGACCATGGATTTCGATGGAGCAGTGGGAAATGATGGCGATGGAATTGGAATTTGGGTACGTAGTCCTTTCTCCACCCTGAACAAAGTCCCTAGTAACGTGCGGGTATGCTCTTACAAGTTAGCTTTTGATTGTTCAAATAATGAAGCTGAGTATGAATCTCTGATTGCTGGCCTAAAGATTCTAAGAAAGCTAAATGCTAAGAGGATTTCAGTATATGGCGAATCTGAATTGGTGATTAAGTAGGTCTGAGGCGAATATCAGGAAAAGCATCCTAGGATGCGAGCTTACCGTAATGCAGTTCTAAACATCCTAAAGTTATTTTCAGAATATACTTTGACATGTGTGCCTCGTATACAAAATAGTATTGCTGATGCTCTTGCCAAGGCAGAAAGTAGTTTGAAGATCCCAATGAACTCCAGCAATAAATTCAATATCCATGTCAAGCATCGTCCAACTGTCCCGGACAATCAGAGATATTGGAAAGTTTTCCAAGATGATGAGGAGATTGATGATTTTCTGCAAAACAAAGGCAAGTTCAAAGAGACCTCAATTGATGTAGAAAATGACGATGGTAAAGGTAATGGTACATATGAGGTGCAGATCAATGAAATGGACGTGTTACAGCTAAAGAATAACATTATTCCTAAAGGCTTGATAACTTTAGAAGAACTCTTTGATCAAGATGATGTAGCCTGTAAGCCAACATTGCAGCCAACAGAGAAGGGTGTGGAAGAGGTCAATATTGGAACAGCTGCTAATCCTAAATTGGTAAAATTGTTCAAAGCATTGCCACCAAAGATCAAGGACAAATATATTAGTTTGTTGTCTTCATTTGCAGATGTGTTTGCTTGGGACTATTCTGACTTAATGACATATGATACCAATATAATTCAGCACACTATACCCATCAAGCCCAATCAAAAACCATTCAGACAGAAGTTGAGAAGGCTAAATCCAAAGTTGCTGCCATCTATTGAAAAGGAGATAAACAAGTTGTACAAATCAAGAATCATTGTTCCCATCAAATTTTCAGATTGGATCTCTAATTTGGTGCCTGTACAAAAGAAGACAGGTGAGATTCGCTTGTGCATTGATTTTAGAAATATCAATAAAGTTTCGTTGAAAGATAATTATCCACTGCCCAAAATGGATCATATACTTCAGCGAGTAGTGGGAGCAGTATTTCACTACTTGATGGTTATTTCGGATATAACCAAGTTTCTGTCCATGAAGATGACCAAGACAAGACAGCGTTCACCACTCCCTGGGGAAATTTTCATTACGCTAAAATGCCTTTCGGTTTGAAGAACGCAGGTGCCACATTTCAGCGTGCAATGGACTTGGATTTCGTAAATGAGAAGGATGTATTTTTGGTTGTGTACCTTGATGATTTGACGGTGTTTTCCAAATCTAATGAAGAACACATGTACCATCTAAAAACTATCTTTCAAAAGTGCAGAAAATATGGCTTGTCGCTGAATCCGAAAAAGAGCTTGTTTGCCATGGAGGAAGGAAAACTACTCGGGCACATTATTTCAAAAGATGGCATTTGTATTGACCCAGCATGTGTACAAGAGATTCAGCAAATCGATCTACCCCGGAATAAGAAAGAGATTCAATCTTTCAATGGTAAGATGAATTTTCTACACCGCTTTGTACCTAACCTTGCTGAGCACCTAAGAGAGATTACAAACATGCTTAAGAAGGACAGCCAGGTGAAATGGATGGAGGAAGCTGTAAAATCTTTCAATTTAGTCAAATTGGCTCTTTCTTCAGCTCCAGTGCTAGTCAGCCCAGACTATACTCAGGATTTCATATTGTTTTCATTTGCTTCGGAGCATACTATGGTAGCGGTGTTATTGCAGAAAAGAGATGATCATGAAAGACCCATTGCATTCTTCAGCAGAGCTATAAGAGATGTTGCCTTAAAATACAACATCATTGAGAAGCAAGCCCTTGCACTTGTGAAAGCATTGAAATATTTTCGGGTATATGTTCTACATTCTGATATTTTGGCCTATGTTCCTAATGCTGTTGTCAAAGATGTTTTAGTGCAAACCAATCCGGAAGGAAGATGAGGCAAGTGGATTGTAGCCTTGCTGGAATATGATGTGGAAATAAAGCCCACAAAGCTGGTTAAAGGACAGGGATTGGCAAAGTTAATGGCCGAATCAAACTTGCATGCCTTGGACATAAATATGATCGCTGCTATGTCCGATGAGAATGAGGAAGGATCGTCAATTCAGGTATCTGAAATGTTTTCTCTTTCTCCGTGGTATTCAGATATCATATATGTGCTTAAAAAAATTTCACCACCACCCGGCATGACTAGAAAGCAAGAACACTCAAGTTGAAGGCTACCAAGTTTTGCATTCTAAATTATGCATTGTATTGGAAAGATCCCGATGGCGTTCTGTTAAATTGTTTGGTGGAAAAAGAAGCAAAGAAGGTCATGGAGGATTTCCACGGAGGAGAATGTGGTGGTCACCTTTTTTGGAAATCAACAGCAAATAAAATTCTGAGAGCAGGATACTATTGGCCGACATTGTTTGCTGATGTATATAAGATGGTCAAGAGTTGTCATAAGTGTCAGATTTTCGAAGGAAGGCAGAAGTTACAGCCTTTACCACTTAAGCCTATTGAGGTGAGTGCTCCTATCCAGCAATGGGGGTTGGATTTCATTGGTGAAATTCAACCCGCTTCTTCCGGTCAGCACAGATGGATCCTCACAACGACAGATTATTTCATGAAATGGATCGAAGCAATTCCCACCAGACAAGCTACAAATGTGGTAATTATTTCATTCCTTGAAAATAATATCTTGTCTCGCTTTGGTTGCCCGAATAAGTTAATCACTGATAATGCAGAAACTTTCAAATCAAAGAGGATGGTAGAGTTTTTCATAAATATCACATCATTTTGGGTCACTCAACTGCCTATCATCCGCAAGGCAACGGATTGGTAGAGTCTTCTAATAAGTCATTGGTCAACATCATCAAGAAGCTGCTAGAAATAAACAAGAAGAGCTGGCATAAGAGGTTGGTCAATGCACTTTGGGCAAATCGGGTCAGTCAGAAGAAATCCATTAGTACATCACATTTTGAGCTTGCTTATGGAGTTGATACAGTATTTCCTACCTCTCTTGCAGCCCTGGTAGTCAAACTTCTCCAGGAGGCCGACAGTGAAGAAGATCCTATGCAGAGAAGGTTGAACCAAATGGTCCACTTGCAGCAGACCAGAGAAGAAGTTTTCCAGAACACATCCAAGTTGCAGGAGATGATTAAGAAAATTTATGACAGAAAAGCAAAAGCGAACAAATTTTAGTTGGATGATGTGGTGCTGAAGTGGGATGCAAGGAATGAGGAAAAAGGTAAGCATGGTAAGTTCGAGAACCTCTGGAAAGGTCCTTTCAAGATTGCATCATATTGGGGTCAGAATGCCTTTCTACTGAAGGAAATGAATGGGGAAGATTGTCCAAGAGGGCCGATCAATGGTCGGCTGCTCAAGCGGTACCATTTCTGAGTTATTAATGTTGCTTCCACTATCACTATAAATACCATTTTATTTCTGTTTGGTTAAAGTTTGTCAAGTTAGTCGTCAAGTCATTTCAATGTCAAATTTGAGTCAATTTTTTGGTCATTTTAGTTTCATAAATGAGTCAGAGTCTTGTGTTGTTTGTCGAAATAATGACTCCATAGCCCAATGGATGAAGGCACTATCTAGCTCTTCTAGAGATCTACTGTTCTTAGCACCTCCAAGGAGCTAGATCCCCCATTCGATCCAATGTTAGAGTCGGTCTTGTTAGTCCTCCATCAAAGATCAAAACTCTTTATGCATTTCATTTTTAGGTGTCTCGCTCCATTCACTCAGCTGCATTCCACTAGGGGCATGCCATAATCTGATGGAAGGTCTTGTTAGTCAGTTCCCCTCATGTCTGCCACCTGCTGGCTCAGGTCTTTTGTCAAGGTTCACTAAAGTCCATGATAGTCAATGTTCGATCTTTTAATGGATGAGCGTCATTTTCAGTCATTAGTTCTAGGGATTAGTCAATTTGGTCTTCAAACATGACCAATAAAGCCATGCAGGCCAGAGGGAGGCCCTTACAAAGTTATGATTCAAAGAGTTTCATCATCATGTGGACAAACTTCGACTGTTCTTCAAAACTCTGTTTTGAAGAAAAGTCAAACAATGTGTCATTTGTGATAATTTTCAAAAAAGTCTCCAGTTGATCTCTTCAGGCACAATCATGGTTTCCATGGCCAAATGCCCTATCATACAACCCCTACAAAAAGTGCCGAAAATTTCATCATTCTAGCTAAAAATTCGAAGGGAAAAGTGAAATTCAGTGTTGCATTAACTCAGTGAAAAGAGCCAAAATGAAACATTAGCAAAGTGGGTTTTTGAAGAAGAAAAAATTTAACCCATGACTCCAAAAGTCTTTATAAAGGATTTCTACAAGAAACATAATCATTTTGCATACCAAGGTGGAGAGAAAGCATTTCAAGGTGATTAAGACAAGCTAGCATGCATTTGAGTGAATTTTGGAGTCATTTTCAGGAGCGCGGCGCACACACAGAGGGGTGCGGCGCACATAGAGAGCGTGGCGCACAGAGCGCAACCCCGTAGTGGAAAAAAATATAAGGGCGCGACACATATACAGAGTGCGGCGCACTGGGTTTGCCGCATGGTGCACACCCACAAGGGCCCGAAATTGTGCCAAATTGCCTCAAGTCACCTTTGAAACCCCTCAAATCAATAGGTAGGCTCTAAATCTTGATGGCTTATGTATTTTTGTGAAGGTTATGGTGGTTCATGGCTATTTATAGTTGCAACAAAAACTCATAAAGCCAACCACTAGAAAACATGAAAGCCATTGTTGCTAGGGTTGCAAACTTGTGGTATTGATGCCAAGGCTCTTCTTCCCTCTCATTTTTTCCCCTTCTCTCCATTTTTTCCCTTCCCCCCTATCCCATTTTTTCTCTATTTTCCCTACCCTAAAACACTACTAAACCCCTATTCCCTATCCCCTCCACTCATTTGTCAACAATAAAACCCCAAAACTCTACCTTATCAAAACCCCAAAACCCTACCTTATCAAATTCCCAAACCCTCCTACATATCCCTAAACAAAACTTCTCCCCATAACCCCTATTCCCATCATATTATTCCCCTCCTGACACTCCCTTTTTTCATTGTTCCCCTTGGTGGCAGATATTACAACAACACCTAGGTTCATACCATCATCAAAGGGCAGTCCAAGTATAGTCTGCATACAGCAGTCATGGCATCTGGGCATTCATCGGATTATGAGATGGAAACCCAAAGTGATTCATCCTCGGAAGAACAGGCTCCCTGGAGACATCACAAAAGTGGCAAACATGTTAGGGATGAGCCAACTACCCTCATAGAATTGCAGGCTTGCCCTCTTGCTATGTCATGTTTCCAGCATCTATCATGTTTTGAGTTTTGTCAAAGGGTGGCTAATGTTAGAGTTCATCATGAGTTGGCCCGTCTTTTTGTGCTTCACCTACATGGAGGTCACTCTATATTGGTCGGGTTCACTTTCACACTGACACCCAAAACAATCTCATTAGCAACTGGCATACCGAATGTTGGTGAACAGTGGCACAAGAAATAGAAGGTGGATCGGCAGCATTATGAGCCTTACTTTAAGGCCAGTTTCTTGAGGCAGCTCCAAAGAGTTTTTCCTTTCAGATATTTGAAATATGAATATGCTCCAATCATGAAATTGATCATGAAATATTTCAGCTGTGAGGGGAGGTTCTCTCATCTGTATGCCTATCACATCAAGTTACTCATGCACTTTACCAGGGTACGGATGATGAACATCCCATATTTCATTTGTAGGAACATAGAGAGGATGAACACCATCATGCAGCACAAGACCCCTCAGCAGCAACTTAACAGTGTTTATCACTTTGCTCTTATCCGGATTTTGGTGGATCATCGGTTGGGATTGCAGGGCATTACTTGGGATGACTTCATCTCCCATGACCTCTTCAGCACTTCACAGGTATTATCAGAGGTTGAGCATGAGATAGGTGGTGCTTCTCATCAGTATGAGCACCATGAGACCACTACTATGCCAGTATTCATCACATATCAGAGAGGCAGTAGGTATTTGTTTGCAACAACAAATCGAGTGTTATCTCCACTCGGGTGGAAGGGGCCTTGCTTCCAACATCAAAAACGCAGGTATAGGACAAGGGCAAGAGGCCCATGCATGACGAGGGGCCATCAGGTGAACAAGAGGCCGACTTCATCCTCATTCATGATGATGATGCAAATGAGGAGAGTGCCAAACTTAGGAGGACCATCCAGGAGCAGAAAACGGAGATCCAAGACTTGTCACTCAATTTGGAGAGCGCCAAATGGATTATTAGGTATTTGGAGCAGAGGAACAAACTGCTTGAGGACCAGCATGAGATCATGGAGCTACAAAGCATCCGTGAGAATCGCCAAGTTGCCCAACATAGGAGGATTGAGCTCACTCCCTTAGAGCAAGAAATTAACAATGACCGAGAGTCTTGGCTCTAGCATATCAACATCCACCTTGAGAAACTGCTAGAGAAGGCTGACAAGGACAAAACCATATTGAGGTGGATGGTTTATCACTACAGGGCACGGAACATGAGATCAAAGGCTCGGATAAGGAGTTTGAAGGCAAAATTGAGCAAATCGACAAAGAGGCAAAAGAGGCAAAAAGAGAAAGATCGGCTTTGAATCTTGGCTGAGGCCTCTGTGGCCTCGAATAGCACCTCATAGAGGATCTCCAGCCCAAATTTCAAGAAATTTGGGGCAATTTTGGTCACATGGCAAATTTTTGGTCACAACACAGGTTTTTTCTCCCTGTGCGCCGCGCCACTGGCACGGCGCTTAGGATTGGGAGCTCCAAATCACAAATGGCTTGCATTTTTGGATTTAGCATGAAAAATAATGCCTGCTGGTGCATGGACAAGAAATTTGGGCATGATTTGAGTCCCCAGGAGGTCAAAAACACTCAAACAATGACCTCTCTGCCCCTATTTTGACACAGAGGAAGCAGTCCTGGGAGAATGAAGTTTTGGAGTGTAAAATGAGCACCAAATTCAAAAATTCCACTTGGGTTGGAAAGTAGATAGGCCAGACTTTCCAACAAGCACACTTAGGCACAATTTGGACTCCTGTAGGTACCTCAAAACAGCCTCCAAAGTGGCACAATGCATATAGATTTGGGTGTGGCGCATATAGAGAAAAAGGCCAAAATCACTTCCGCTTCGCGACATTTCGATTCGTGACTTTCTCCAAGTGGGCCCGATCATCTACACTACACTTTTTTCGGCACCTAAGGAAAAATTTAAAGTATTTCCACGAAAGGTTGGCTTCTATCCAAGTGGCAAAGGAAGGCGAGCAGTCACCTAAGCCATTTGTCATTTTTGTAACGCTGCACCTATAACTAACAGTTGGCTTTCCACTTCGACTTTGTAATGATTCGAAAAAATCCCCAACTCTTGGTCGTTCTATTTCCTCATGGCATATTCTATTTATTGTATGCAAACCATTTGCAAAGGGTTGGTTGATTGTAATTTCTTGGAGACTATGGGAGAGAAACTCAGTTCCTCATTGTATATTTTGACAAAGGATTAATGAAAGGTGGTGACTCTGTTTCATGAGATTCTTGTGGTGTGAGTGTAGCAAATGTGTTTCTCTTTATGTTTCATATGTTTTCGTTATGTTTCACAGTTCATTCATATTCATTTTCAGTGAAATTTTCTGAGTAAGATAAGGTAGAATTCATGTTTATTGCTCTGCCTGTGGGAAAGTTTCACGTTCTTTGTTCTTCTTCTGTTGAAAAGGATTCATGTTGCTCATGCCCTTTTCACCCTCCTAAACAATCTTTTCATTTCACATTATTTCAAATTTAATTGCTAGAATTTCCGCCTGTCTTGCCTCACGAAGTAATCTGTGCCTTTGTGTTAAATTCTCTGCTCATTGCTACTCGTTGGTCCCATACATCCCAGAAACTTATTCATTTATAAAAAAATTCTTCTTGTATCCATATTTATTTACTAGCCTAAAATCAATATTCACTGTAAGTCATCTCAGACCATATCGTTTGTTTATTCACTAAGTGTGACACGGAGAGAGCCCTCTCCTGTTCTAGTAGGGATAGCTACCAGACTGAGCATGGTTTGTGGTTACCTGAATTTTGCCTTCCTTCAGCCTAAGGTAGATTTAGGTGCTAACAGTTCACAAAAATTAAAAAAATCATCTGATATGTATTCTCCCCCTCTATCAGATTTGAGACATTTGATTTTTCGATCTAATTCATTTTCAACTAAATCTTTGAAGGCTTTAAACTTTTCAAATGCTTCAACTTTATGCTTTAGTAGACCTATCCAACACATTCTAGAAAAATCATCAATGAATAAAATAATGTATTCTTCTCCACGAGGTGACTTTTTCCTTGTTGGTCCACACAAATCAGTATGGATGAATTCAAGAGGCTTACTTACTGATCCTTCTTTTTCACTGAAATGAGCTCTGGATTTCTTACCGACTTGGCATGGTTTGCATATGGTATTTTCTAGGATGCTGATATCTGGAAGATCAAGAACCGCCTTGAGCCTGCATTTGTTTCTTATTTGAGAAAATCTTAGATGCCCCAATCTTCTGTGCCATAACCAGTTTTCATCTATTTTTCTTAGATAGCATTGTTTTTGTCCTCCTTTTAGTATGTATAGATTGCTTGGAGTTCTTGTACCTTTGATTACGGTCTTTCTTGTATCAAGCTCACAAACCACACATCCATTTGATCGAAACACAACTTCATTTCCTTGATCACACATTTGACTAGCACTCAACAAGTTATGTTTTAAACCATCAACATACATGACATTTCCAACTTTAAACTTTTCTTTCAAATAAATAGAAACCCTACCTTTAATGACAGTTGATGTGTCATTTCCAAAGGAGACATTCTTTTCCTTTTCTAAAGCATTATATGAATGAAGTTTCTCTTTATAACCTATCATGTGTTTAGAGCATCTGTTGTCAATGTACCACAAGTTTTCTTGTCCCTCTGCAAATAGAGCTATGCCACATCTTTCTAATTGAAATTCCTTCTTTCTCCATACCTTGGAATTTGATGATGTTTGCTCCTTTTGAAGTGTTGGTCGAAATTTTATCCGGTATTCAGATCCTTCATGAACAAATTTATTAGAAAACAAACATTCAATTTCATCTTCAAGAAAAGAAAAAGTTAATATAAGAACTTTTCTTGATTCCTGTTATGCTCCTATGGTTTTGTGCTTCTCTAGTCATGATAGTTTTGTAAGCAACACATTCAACAGCCTTATGTGAAAAGCTATGGGATGAAAAACATTGTCCATTAAAGAAGTTTATGTGATCATAGAATATTTTGGTATTGTTTACCTTTTGGTTGATGCTTCTATTGATGTTCATCCTTGGAGTAAATTGAGCATGATTTACCTGATGAGTACTTTTAGGCTTTTGTTGACAATTGACATATTGTTCACTAGTCTTTGCTGCATCAAGATAGCTTCTAGTGGAGACTAATGGCTTTGTGGTTGGGATGATTCTTTAGTATATCCAAGACTTGTCTTTATAAGAGGAGAACGTTGAACTTTGATGATTTCATTTAAAGTTTCATATCCTTTAGCAAATCTAATATTAAGAGATTTTGTCTTCTAAAGTTCTTTTCTTAGACCCACAACTTCATATTCTAGTTTTTGATTATGCTTTTCTCTTTCAGTGAGTTGATATGTCAATGTGTCTATGATCATATTCTTTTCTTCCAAACGGATTTTGATTTTAGTTATTTCTTCAAGAAATTCTTCCTCTTCTAAGGCATCCAAAAAATTATCATTTTCATAAGCCATGAGTAGTTTATAATCTTGTTCAGTTTCATCTTCATCACTATTAGATAATCCATTACTATATAGTAACTTCTTCTATTAACAACCTGTTTTCTATTTCCTTTTGCAGATTCCTTTCCTTTTTCATGATTATCTTTATGAGGACATTTTGCAGCATAATGGCCAACTCTACCACAAGCAAATCATTTGAATGGTAGCTTACCTCTGAATCTTTTGAAGCTTCCTGAAAAATTTAACTCATCTTCTTCTTCTGAAATATATCCTGATTCATTGTGCTCTTCCTTTTATTTTCCCTTTGTTGAAGCTTTGAAAACAACTTCTCTCATATCTGATGGACCTCCTTTCCTCATTTCAAAGGTAGTTAGAATTCCATGAAGTTGAACCATAGTAATAGATTGAAGATCCTGCTTTTCTTCTATGGAAGATACTTTTGACTCAAATTTAGAAGACAAATATCTCAATATTTTCTCTAAGTAGCCTCCTTTATCTCTTCACCCAGATTCTTCATACAATTAACAATCTCATATACACACAAAAAGTAACTAGCAATACTTTCATCACTATGAATCTTAAGAATTTCATACTGAATTATGAGATTTTGGAGCTTAACACATTTTACCTGGGATCTCCTTCATAGCTCTGAATGATTTTGTCCCATATCTCTTTGGCTATCTTGAGTTGCATGACTTTGGTGAATTCTAATTCTGACAGACTTCCCAATAAAGTATTGACTGCTTTGGAAATCATTTCATATAACTTCTTACCTAATGTTTCTATAGGTATTGCTGCTAGAAATTGGTATCCTCCTTCCACAAATTCCCAAACATCGGCTCCAAGCGACTGAAGATAGGCTCTAGTTCTTATTTTCCAATATACCAAGTTGTTCCCATTGAAGATTGGAGGTCTGATAGATCTCATGCCTTCATGAGTGTTCATCTTGAAATATCTCCCTTCAAGCAATCAAGCTTCTTCTAAAGGACCTCCTCTAATACCAATTGTTGGAAATAATACTAAGAGGGGGGCGAATCAATATTTACAATTCAATAATTTTTCATTTCACAATCAGATTTATATATGCTACTTCAGTGAATTGAACCTGCATGTGCATGCAACTATGATTAAGGAAATGAGCGTATACCCAGAAAACTTATGATTTAGTTAATTCATCATATGTTGATCTTTAATCAGTGCATCAGTACTTTATTATAAATTAACTATGTGCAGTAATAACATAAGAAACCATCACACATAAGCAACACACATGAACACCAAGATTTGAGGTGGAAACCCAGTGAGGGAGAAAAAACCACCTGTTGATGTCGTCTATGTCTTCCTCTTAATATAAAGAAAATTTGTTTACAATATTATACTGGTGCAGACTCATACCAGTACATAGGCACCCACCTGCAGAAGGCTACAACCTTCTCTCGTTCTCCAGCTTCTACTAGCAGTGAGCTACAACCCCGTAGCTCTTGTACTAGCCGATATGTTTACTAGTACGTAGATGTTAGCCTACAGAAGGCTACGACCTTCTCTCTTCCTCCAGGGACCATGTTTCATAAATTTTTAGATTGGATGCTCCTGGTACAAAACAACACAATATGAAGACCTCGTTTCATAAAATTTTCAAACTGGACCCATCAGAAATTTTGAAGCTCAAACTCTATAATAATATCTGCATCAACCAACAATCAGTCAATATGAACAGTCAGATCACTATCACTAGAACACTGTGTTGAACCCAAAAACCTGCATAATCATTAAGAACCAGATGCAACCTCAAAAATCATACATCATAATGTATACACTACTTTAATGAACCCAACCTGCGTGTATACGCTACTTCCTCTAACAAAACCTCTGTATGCCTCCAAACTACTGAATCATAAAAACTTTTGAATCAAATCTATACCAACCAATAATATTCTGAACACCTACTATCAATTTACATAGATCCAGACAGTCGGTAGCAAAGATAACCCTTCTCACTCAATCAATCAATCAAACAAACACAAACTCCTTATGCATTCAGTTTTACTTGCAGATCTAAGAAGACTTCATTAACAGATAGCAGTAAAACAACATCATCGATCAGATATATCAGTCATTTCTAAACGACAAAATTTTCTTTTGCATACGCTACTTGGAAGAGTCGAACATGCATGTAAACACGTCTTTACCAATGCAAACTAGCATATGGATCTGCAAATATTAACTTACAACTTCACTACTATTTGAGACTTCATACATATCCAGATCATGAAATTTAAAGAATAAAACATGTGTAAGCAGTCAAATCTAGCCCAACCAATATTAGATCATACAATGATAAGTCATTTCAGGTCTCATGATCTTGATCCAACATTGTATCCAAGTTGCCCAAAATATTTCAGATCATATCATAATCATAGGCCATGCAACATAAAATATACTTCAGATAGAAGTATTCCTGAGAAACCCTTTCATTTGCACACTTGGTCCTTTGATATTCTTCTCCTTATATAGTTTTTGGCCTTCCTCAATACCTCATACCAAAAAAACACTTAGAGCTTGTGGTATTCTTGGACGCATCAAATAACCATTGCTCCGCTCAATATTATGGGCTAATACCATAGTATTGACCCTTGGTATTCTTTAATCCTAAATTTTCTTGATTTTCCAACCCATACGGGCTTTTCCTCTTGTGAAAGTGCGTGCATATGTATATGCCATTTTTTTCTGTGAACAAACCTATATATGCTGCTTGGATAAGGTGAACCAATCTATACAACTTAAGCTGACTTAAAACATACTTTTGCTTCAACTCATTGATTATGATCTGTAGTCCTTTGTTCCAACTTCATGTTCTTCTGTACCATTGCCTTATTACCTCTGAATTGACCTGTTGCAATGTGAGTTTCCCTTTATCAAATCTAAAATGTCCTAAGTGAGTTTCCATTAAGGACAACACCCGTACCATAATGTCAATAGAAAATTTGAAATTTGGACTATTAAGATTTTATTTCTCTTTAGATTTTTGGAATTATAGATTATTGTTAATTTCATATGCATGTAAATTAAAATTATGTAGAAAATATAGAAAAACAAAATAAAAACTCATAAACCACGATTTGACACAAGATATAACCTACAAAACCATTTCGGGAGAAAAACCTAACTATAAGGTGAGGTCGCTCTATTCTCTTTCTCTAAATAAAAAATTATTGTGAGTAATAAGATGCATGGCTTGTGGCCTGTGGGATAATACAACACATAATTCCTCCATTTGTACTCTCTCCCTATACTTATCGACTATTTTTTCTCGTCTATAGAAAAAACAAATAACTCAAAAAGAATGGAATCCCTTTTCCTTCTAGTGGCCCGATTATAACACAACCCGGTAGCCTACAAGTTGTTAGGTTTGACTACCTCATCTCTTAACTCAAGTTACAATATGGGATCTTCTAGAGTCTTCGTAATCATAATCTTGTGGCTATCCCATTTTCAATGAATAATGGGGGATGATGTGGCATCCTCTCGAATTATTATGGTTAAAAAAAGAAGGTCAACTTACGAGTGGCATAAAATTTTCATACAAATTCTAATTGAGATGATTCTTGTGTCATTAGAAAGGTATTTGAGTGCATAATATCAAAAGAAAGGTGTGACACCGAATCAAAAAAAAAAAAATTATCACCAAATAACATCACAATGTGCCTCAAAATTCTCCTGGAAGTTTTCATACCCCAGTTTTCCAAACTAGGTCCCGTTAGTAAAAATGGTCTTGTGAGATTATTCATCCACTTTTTCCACTCTAAAATCATTGAGATGGATGAAAAACAATATTAACCAATCCAGATCACAAGAAAATCTACATAAACTATGGTGATATGAAAGAGTAACATGCATTAGTCAAAATGGAAATTAGTGGAGTAACAAAATATGATTATAAAGGTAAACATTGTTGAAAATATGGGAAAATGGTGGTAAAAAATAAGCTAATTCTATGACCCAACTCTAATTCTTGCGAGATCTTTTGCACATTATGTGCAAGACTAAAGTTTTTATTCAATTAGTTGGAAAATTCTAATATGCTTCTAATCTATGAAAGGAAATTACATTAACACACTACAAAAGTCTAAATTTAACTCAATCACTCTTGAAAATGATCATATTCTTAAACCCAGATCATGTTAACCCTACTGGCATCAAAAAATCACGAGTAGGAACTCTACTCTCATCAAGGAATCACCAAGGATGATTTGGACACTTCCTATTTTTATAAATCATCACTCTTATTGTTGAAATTATTGGATAGAAAATAATATAGAAATTAAAATTATTTTGTAGAAAGGAAACACACCATGCTTTGGAATAAAAATTAAATCAACCTAGAAAATAAATAAGCGCAGTCATCCACAACTATAGAAACTAGCTTCTAGCATTTATGATTTCAATTCTAATGTATGGCTCCTCTTATAGTGATATAATCAATGACCTAGTCTTGTGATAACACTTATTTGCTATGTTATTAAACTTCTAACCATGAGTGGTTCCAAAACTACAATTAAATAGCATATTTATGCAACCAAGCAATCTATAGGAAATGAAAAAAATAAAAAATAAGAAGGAAATTAACACTAATGAATGAAAAGAAAAAAAAAAAAATGAAACTACAACACACAACTATAATATATACAAAGAGTTGCATAATGCCTCTAGCCCCGATATAAGGGTTTAGCATGTGTGCCCATCTATGAAATCAAACTCATGCACACTATGAGGCAATTGCACATAATAAAAATAACATTAATTAGATATATTACTACTAGAAAAATATTACATTGCCAACAACATAGCTTGCAACTCTCGATGTCCTCCCCCTTTTGTAGAGGAGAATGGATATTTTTATACATGTAATGCTTGAAGTAGGAAAAAAAAATATTGATGAGGAATTACTCAAAATTTATTGGAGCCAAGGCTATTGGAACGGATTTATAAAATGAATAATGAAGATAGGAAGATCTATTTTGAGTATTCTTTAGAAAATGTTGTTCTTGCTCTTTTGCATGTGTTAAGGCCAAATTTGGCTATAATGTAGCTATATAAATCACTATCGACCAATCCATATGAGTTGTAGCCCCAAGAAAATTTGGAACTCATAAATATATATAAAAATCTATATTTGCAAGTGTGTGTATCTAGAAATTTTCCCTCCAATATTTAAAATGAAACACATATCATCATTTATTGTCTTCCCCAAATAGTTGTAACAATAAATTCATGTGATATTCATTAATTATTTGAATAAATTCTTAGTACTTTCTAATTGTTTTTTACTTGATTATTTGGTCCTCAAATTCATGGCATAGTTCATTAACAAATTGTTGGCAGTAGATCCCCTGCGTAATAGTTTTGGGGCTTAAAGCCCACAATTTTGGATAATGGTATTGTAAAGGATCCGCATAGTGCGCAGAGTGCGAATTGTAATGAGTCGAGTCAAAGGGTTGTCCACCCACAAATATTGTAATTTAATATAGAGTGATCTGGCCTACCCATGGTTCGTGGACCATGAGAATGTATAAATAGAGCGAGGCTCTAAGCGTAGAGTTCAGTTTTTGAGTTTGTTCTAGATTATTATGGGTTTCTGAATGTGATATTCGCTCTGAGTCTGTAAGTATGAGTCTTGGGTTGTAGGAGTAGGAAGAGGCTCTGCAGTTGTGTGCGCAGAGGCCTGGTAGAATCTGCAGCTATGTACGCAGACTCCTATAGCTGAGTGCACAAGGTGGAATTGGATTGTACTAGAACGGGAAATTAATAAAAGATAAGTTGATTTTGGAATATTGTGCATCTGATCTGTGTGTTTATGTTTCAATTATATCCTTGGATCCCTTTACAATTTATGATTACGTGCACTGGTTATAAATTTTAAATGAGTAAATAAGAATATTGGGCCCACAAAATTAAGTCAGATCTATAATAACAACACCGTAAGGGTAAAGGATCTAGGTAGCACCTCTTCGCGCTCTGTACAGAGCTATGTGAAGGTCATACAGCTACGTGAAGCAGCACAAGGGCACAGTATTGATTGGTGAGCTTTACAGACCTCATTAAGACATCCCTAGGGTGCAAAAACCTAGTTCCAACACCCTCCTATACTACCTCGAGTGAGACCTCAATCCGCGCTCCATGGACTGTTGCCGAAAGGGCTGGTAGTTCAAATATTTGTTTGGCTAAAACGCTTCTGAACCTGGGCAGGCCCCAACAAGGCAACAAATGGTTCTAGACAGTTGAAAGAGAGTGTGGGACTATAAAACAATCTGTTAGAGTGTTGCACGACAACAGGGGTGTGTGCAGGGTCGGTATGTCACAGGGTTTGCGTTCATGTAGAAGGGGCTACGCCGCTATGTAGATAAACAAGGAAGTGACCATTGGTGTCACTGTTCATGACAAGACGTCTGAGCTAAGGTGAAAAGGAGTAGGCAGCGGGCAATTAAGACATAGAGTTAGAACTAGATTTGAAATTATCTGCCACAAATATAGCATTAATGAGCCAGAAAAGGGGGGAACATTTGAATTTGAATTTCAATAGGCCTATAAATCACAAGTGGTCATCCACCAAACAAATCGTAGCATCTTGAGAATTAAGTTATTGTGTTATCCAATAGGTATGGACCCGTCGAACTTCGATGCTTTGAGAGTAAGCCCAATGGTTGTAACATGGCCAAAGAGACGCAGGACCTTCGGGACAGTGTAATGTCGACAGCCAAGGATGTCGCACCAAGCCCAATGCCAATGGTGGGAGATGTACCGAAAATTCCTAGACAGCTAGCAGGACTAGTTTGGATGTCAATGCGAAACCCGAAGTCTAGTAAGCGATCTATGAAAGATAAGGGCAAGATGGTGAATCTTGAGACAAAAGACAGAATTCCATTTAAAAGTTCATCTCTGGGCCATGTTCCCACGATGAAACTTGAAGATTGGGACCTCACGGACAACAAAAGCTCTCTTGCAAAAAGGCAACACAAGCTTTAGCAAACATTGAGTATATTGAACCAGAGATCGCAAGTTTGTTGCTCTTGCACAGAAAGTTCATGCATTTGACATCTTAGCTAGAGCTAAAATCATATGAGTGGTCACTTTTTGTTAACCTAGCAGAGCAGAATGAGCATCATCCATTAAGCGAATTAGTAGGGGCAATGGACCAGGAGTTTAAAGAAGCACTGCAGGAGGCAATGATGGAGCAAAAGATTATAGTGCGTCACTCACAGGGATGGCAGACTGCAAAGCCTTGGAAGTGCGACTCACCACAATGATGGGGTGACTCGAGGGCGAGTCACGATGTTTGTGTTGGGGGCCTGTTGGGCAGCGGATCCCCCGCATAATAGTTTTGGGGCTTAAAGCCCAAAATTTTGGGTAATGGTATTGTAAAGGCTCTACGTAGTGCACGGAGCACGAATTGTAATGAATCAAGTCAAAGCGTTGTCTGCCCTCAAATATTGTAGTTTAATATAGAGTGGATCGGCCTACCCATGGTCCGTGGACCATGGGAATGTATAAATAGAGCGAGGCTCTAAGTGTAGAGTTCAGTTTTTGAGTTTGTTCTAGATTATTACGGGTTTTTTAATGCGATATTCGCTCTGAGTCTGTAAGTCTGAGTCTTGAGTTGTAGGAGTAGGAAAAGGCTCTACAGTTGTGTGCACAGAGGTCTGGTAGAGTCCACAACTATGTGTGCGGACTCCTGCAGCTGAGTGCGCAGGGTGGAATTGGATTATACTGGAACAGAAGATTAATAAAAGATAAGTTGATTTTGGAATATTGTGCATCTGATCTGTGTGTTTATGTTTCAGTTATATCCTTGCATCCCTTTACAACTTATGATTGCACGTACTGGCTATAAATGTTAAATGATTAAATAAGAATACTGGGCCCACAAAATTAAGTCAAATCTATAATAATAACATCGTAAGGGTAAAGGATCTAGGCAGCACCTCTTCACGCTCTGTACAGAGCTATGTGAAGGTCAGATAGCTGTGCGAAGCAGTGCAAGCACACAATATTGGTTCGCGACCTTTCCAAACCTCATCAAGACATCCCTAGGGTGCAAAAACCTGGTTCCAGCACCCTCCCATACTACCTCGGGTGAGACCTCAGTCCACGCTCTGTGGACTATTGCCGAAAGGGCCAATAGTTTCGAGATTTGTTTGGCTAAAACACTTCTAAACCTGGGTCAAGCCCCAACAAGTCAAAACAAATTTACAATGTGAATATTTCTCAACTCGACTAATAAGGCCTCCATCGGCTCGACTGTCAAGGAGAGGGCCGGTAGGCACTCACCATTCCGATGGTGAGGACCGGTAGGGGCTCGACTGTTAAGGAGAGGGTCGGTAGGTGCTCACCATTTCGATGGTGAGGGTTTTAATGCTCACTCATCATATGGGTGAGGGCCCTTGAACCTCATCCCTTTCCCAGATGCATGAATCGTTGGTAGAGTGGAATATCGTCTGAAAGGCCATTTACGAACCCCCATTTGCAATGACGAGTTGAGGTTCACATTTCCATAATTATAATTCACTTATATAACATTGGATGTGTTGCAATCTTGTTTCATGGGTTTGCATACATCATTTTACTTTCTAAGATTCGTAACATATCAAATTATTGTCTTGCATCTATGTGCCAAATTTTCTAAACCTTCATAAAATGCACATATTGGAGGCTTTGATTTAGAAGCTAGAAATTTTTTCTTCTTAACAAACCCTAAAAGAGAACTCAACTATGTAGGCTAAAAAGTGATCAATATCACAATGTCATATTATGAACCTACAATAACTTTTCCTTGCATCGTCCATTATGTCAAAAAGAAAAGAAAAGATATACACATTCTACTCAACATTAATCATTATTTATTGAAGTACTATGAAATGTAACTGGAAACACTTGAAGCTTAAATATCTCATATGAGCATTAAAATGGAAAAATATAGGGTTATAAGTGAATGGAATGGAATTAAATTTTGGTTTTTATAGTTTGGACAAGTGTTCCAATCTCAAATGGTATTTATGAGGCTAGGAATACAAGTGGATTAATTATCTCCAATACCTAGAAAAAGGTTCTAAGAGAAATGTCTTAATTAGATTTAATTAACCATTTCTAATTATTTTCCTAAGTATAACTTAAGGAAATGGGTCAATTAATCATGATTAATTAAGAAAAATCAATTTTTCTCTAGTGACTTCTAGATAATTGATTTGAGGAAGTCAAATTGATCTTATTCATCTATTGGAGTTAGGTCATGGTCGTTGATTCATCAATGAGAGATTATAAGAGGAGATCAATGGGGAATTTAGAGACCATTTGAACAAAATATTTGTAGTAATAACAAGGGCACAATGATAACATAGGAGGCACCACCAAAGGGGTTTTCAGCAAGAGAAATTGAAGAGAAAAATACAGGAGAAATTCTTCACAGTGATTCTAGTTTTCCGAGAGCAAGGAGGAAGCCGAATTATTCTGTATGAGGAAAATAAAGTTAAGAGGTGTGGGTAGCTAGTTTATACAGTGTGAGTTCTAAGAGGTTTAGTTTTGTTTCCAGTTTCTAGAACAAATTTTCAGAGGAAATGTGAGTTAGTAATTAAGTTGATGGAGGCAGTGTTACTCACAAGATTGATTTCCTAGAGGCAGTGTGAGTTTGTGGGAGGCCAGTTCATATTTTTCATTTTGCTAATTCTAGTTACTAGAGGAGTTGTGAATAGCCTAGGAGAAGATGAGTTGATTTGCAGAGGGAGATTCTTTATTTCCCAGTTTTATTTGGTCAACTGTAGTGAAGAGAAAAAAAATCAAAGCTTTCCTAGTGAAAGTAGTTTATTTTATTTAATCCTTCATTTGTTGAAGAAATAATACAAACCCTCACCTACATAACTAGTTTTCCCTTTAGGGTTTTTCGAGGGACTCTTTTTTCAAAAAATATTGGTGTCCCATTTTTATGTGTATGTTATTTTATCAGTTCCCTTGATTAATTTTTGGTGAAATTGCAACTTTTTTCTTATTCAGTATTTACCATGAACTACTTTCCAAAAGGAAAATAATCTACACAGATAGATGAATAATAACTAGTAACTGCACTATAATTTTCACATGGTATTAGAGAAACTCAGTGAAGCACATATCTAAGGGCAGAAGAGGCATAGTGTAGGGGATAGGAAGATAAATTAAAGGTTTATAAAACCTAGTTCTAACTTCTTCAGATTTATTTAGGTTTTGTCTATTATCTTAGGGTTTTCAGAAATGGATTCAGTTGGATTGACTGATTAGGAAAGATTGGTTGGAGCTTCTAAATTTGGTGTCTCGAAAGCCAGAATTTCATTATTTATAGAAGAGAATGGTTGCAAAGGATACACAACAAGTGTTGTAGCTATACCAATAGATCCAAAACGGCTCATAACATATGAGAAGGAAGATGCCAAATCTAGGAGAATAATCCATGATGGGGTTAAGGATCAATATATTTTTCCACGTATCACAAACTTGGATACAATGAATAAGATGTGGGATTCCATTCTAAAACTATTCCAAGATGCTACCATGAATAGGAAGCTAATTCTCAAGGAGAAGCTAAGAAATACCTAGATGAATGAGCATAAAATTGTTGTTAGTTACCTCAGTGGATTTTGGATTATTAAGGACGGGTTTGTAGCTGCCATAGATCAATTAAAAAATTATGAGCTTGTGAGAATTACCTTGAATGGGTTCCCAATTAAGTTGTGGGATGTATTTATTTCTGTGATCAATGAATGAGATACACTACTGAGTTGGGATCATTTATGGAGAAATCACACTCAAGAGGAGATTTGATTGAGTCTTGTCAGTGGTGATAGTAGTAGCAAGACATAGAAACATGAGGATGATGAGAACATGGCTCTAGCATGAAAGGGAAAGCCCAGGAAGTGCTCTAGTAAAGGATCAAAGGGAGAGAAGAAGAAAAAGGACTTGAGTAAAATCAAGTATTTTAGATGCAATCAGAAAGGATACTATGTTAGTCAATGTCTGAATAGGAATGAGAGGGCAAAAATAAATGGAATCAATAGACATCAAATTCAATGGATATTGACAAACTATCTTCAATATTAGAGGATGAGTTCACTCTCATAACTTACAACTCTAGCTCTACCTCTAATGGTGTATGGTATATTGACATTGGACCATCATGTCATGTGACAGGGGTTAGAGAATACTTTCCAATTACCAAGAAGAGGATATAGGCTTCCATATTCAGATGGGAAATAATTCCAAGTGCACTCCAGTTGGGAGAGGGATAGTTACCTTTCAGAGGGAGTTAGGTAGGAGTACTCATGTTACAGGTGCACTACAAGTGCAAGGCTTAGGAATGAAATTGATTTCAGTTTCAATTATTCATGATAAGGGATATGATATCAACATTTTAGGGCCAAAGTTTTAATTAAAGCACAAGGATTCGAAGTCATTGAAATAGATTGGGATGAGTAGAAAAAAGTTATATAGGTTGCAGTTGGATGCTCCAAAGGCACTAGTGAGTAGCAACAATAGCAAATTAATGACAAAATTAAGGCATAGGAGGATGGGACATATCCATCATGGAGCACTCAAATTATTCAAGGAGACCATAATAGGGGTTCCAAAAATAAACATAGAACATGATGATCTGTGTAGAGGGTGCATGCTTAGGAAGCTTATGAAAGAAACATTTCCAAGGAATGACAATAGAGCCAAGGTGTGTTAGAATTAATCCATTATGATATATGTGTCTTATTGTCTATGAAATATCTCAGGGGCTATGATTATTTCATGACTATCATTGATGAATTCTCCATGAAGACCTGGATATAATCCTTGAAGACAAGGGATGAAGTCTTTAGTTGCTTCCAAGAGTTTAAGGCCCTTGTGGAGAACTCAATAGGAAGTAAGATCAAATTTCTTCGAATAGATAATGTAGCTGAGTAAATTGAGAAGGCATTCAAGGTTTTATGTGTGAAGGAGGGAATCAAGAGAGAGTGGAGACTCCATACAACCTGCAATAGAATGGAGTTATAGAAAGGAAGAACGTGATGATAGTTGTAGCAGTGTTGGTGATGTTATATGATGAGGACATGCCTAGGAGCAGTGTTAGTGCCTAAATCTACCTCAGGCTGAGAAAGGTAGGATCTATGATAACATCAAACCATGCTTAACCTGGTAGCTAGCCCTACCAAGTCGGGAGAGGGCTCTCTCCTTGTCAATCTCAGCAAAAAATGATCAATGAGGCTTGAGATGACTGACATGTAAACTGATTTTAGGCTAGGTATGTGTGTAGAAAAGTTTGATTGACTTTAATGATGTTTTGTTGGCTCAAATGTGAAAGGCAGATTTGGGTCTGGGGAATGAGGCTCAGTTTTGCAGAGATCTCTATGGGGCAAGGTAGGCAAATGGTTTGTTACTTCAAATTGAATGAGATGGAGAGATTTTAGATAGGTGAGGAGTTGAAGAGGGAAATAAAGTTTCAAGGATCCTCTTCAAACAGCTGAAAACATAAATAACTAAATAAACCCTAGGTAGAGCACTGCAAATCAATGAATTCTACCTTTAATCTTGTTTGATTTAGTTAAGATGAAGCAAAGAGAGATGATGGCATACACAAAAAACATGTAAACTTACAATTACAGAAGGAAACACAATACCAAATCAAGATTCCACATGAATCCCATAAAGTGCTGCAAACCCTGGTCTATTCCTTAGCCAAACTGCTAAAAATGTGTATATAATGAAGCTCCAAGCTTTCCCAAAAGTCCAACCTTTGCTAATGACTGAAAAATCACAAGATATAGGCAACTAACAACTCATCCTAGCCTCTAGGGGTCAAGCTCATGATTTTAGGAGTTGTTCCAACAAATTCTAAACTGAGAACTATAAAAAAGGCAATGGAACAGCTTGCCTCTAAAAACTAAAGGACTGATTCATTCAATTGCAAACTACCTTTTCATGGATGACTCTACCTCTATGAGTGAAAATTTAGCATAATTAAATCAAAATCCATCAACTCACATTAAATTACATCATGAGTTTGACAATTAGAAGGAGAAAAGTCAATTTGTCAAGAAACTAGACGAAAAACAGAGTATTCTGGCCAACAATGAGCAAAATTCCTCCAATGCGTCGTGCTAATTTCCCTATGCGTAGCGCCTTTTTGCAACTACTTTGGGAAGCCTTCCTGGTGTCCAAATTTTCTCCAAGTGTGCTTGTTGGAAAGGTCTACCTATCTACTTTTCAGAAAAAGTGGAATTTTTGAATTTGGCCTCCATTCCCCTCTAAAACTGATTTTTCCCAACACTGCTTCCTGTGTGTCCAAAAAGGGGCAGAAAGGTCATTTTTGAGGTGTTTTTGACCTTTTTTGGAGCTCAAAACCTATCAAAATTTCTTGGCCATCGGTGGGCATGCATATTTTTTCATGAAAAAACTAAAAAATCTGAGTTTTCCTCAAAAGGAGGTCCCCATCAAAAGCGAGCGCTAGGTGAAGTGGCGCATCGGGCAAAAAAACCTGTTTTTTGAACCAAAATTTTCAAAATTGCAAACTATCCCAAATTTCTTAAAATTTGGGCTGAATTTCCTCCATTAAGTTCTGTGTTGATCCAAGGAAGCCTCAGCCAAGATCTAAAGTCTATCTTGCTTTTTTCGCTTCCTCGATGCCTTCTTCAACTTGGCCTTCAAGTTCCTAATTCTTGCCTTGCATCTTTTGTTTCTCACCAAGTAATGGTAGGCCATGTGCCTCAACATAGTTTTCTCCCTGTTGGCATTCTCTAGAAACTTTTCTAGGTGGATATTTTCTCTCCTTGAGCCAAGATTCACGATCAACTTGAATTTCCCTTTCAAGTGTTGTCAATTTTGCTTTCCTCCTCTTGGCAGCTTGTCAGTTTTTATTTATGTTTTTGAGCTCCATGGATGAGTGGGACTGATGAGGGGAGGATTTGATGCTAGCTATAGGCTTTTGGGGAATGAAAGGATTTAGGGAATAACATTTAGGGATTAGGGATATTTTATTAGGGTTTGGGATAGTGGGATTAAGGATTTAGGGTTGGTGGTTTAGGGATATGAGGATTAGGGAATGAGTTGATGAAACTGAAAAATAAATCAAGGTATCAAAGAGTGAGGGAGTGATGGAGTGGACTTGGCAGCAAAAACACAAACTGTAAACACTAAGAAATTGTTTTTTGACCAAAATTGCAAGGAGGTAGGGTTTCAAGATTTTCTCACTAAATCACCATAAACATCTAAAGGGACTCATTCACTGGCAGTGGAAGAATGTTTGACTTACTTGGATAGGTGGTAATCGAGCAAATTTAGCAGTTGGATGAGTTTCGTGGGTGGAGTCGAGCTTGAAGCCCTATGTGCCATGCCATAAACCCAACGCGTCGTGCCAGTGTATTTTTTGCACTGCGAAGGGTGGCCCAATGCGTCGTGCCAACTCTATGCACTGCGCCCACGACCGAATGCGCCGCGCCCCTGTAACTTGCACTATTTGCTGCGATTTTCCCTCTTTTCTCCAACACAACCTTGATCTTATTTCCTCTTTCTCCTTTGGATGCAAATGAGCTCTTTAAACACAAGAAATGGTTTATATACAAAACATTTTAATTTTTCACTCAAAAAACCCACCTTTGTAATGTTTGCATTTGACATTTGCTTTTCAAACTTTGTTTTTAGGAAATTTGCTTTATTTTTTTCTTTGATGAACTGAATGATTTTACTTTTTGTTTGCCTTGTAGGTGATGGAGATGCTAAAGCTTGGCAAGGCGACCAGGGTTTCCACTAAAGCTGTTACATATGAAAAACTGAAATTACATCAAATTTATACATGAAAACATAGAATACTCTGTTTTTCCTCAAAACAGGGTTTTGAGGAAAAATAAGTCTCTGAGCATGTGATTATGGAATTTATTGGTAATGGAACTTTATTTGACATCCTCATGCACCCATTTACCATTATTGAGCATTTTGAAGACCTTTTTGATGAAACCCTAGACCTGATGAGACTGAAACCCTAAAAATGAGTCTTGCAGATTTAAAGACAAAAAATGACTGCAAATGATCTTGATGAATGGAAATGGGCTAGCAGGTAAAGGACATGAGGGAAAATGTACAACAAGCCACTATCATCAGATGATCCATGATCCTAATGGAATGCAGCTGACCGAGCAAGACACCTAACATGCAATGCAACAAGAGAATTTGATCACTGACGGAGGGATGAAGATACCGACACTAACACATGACAAAATTAAGGCATAGGAGGATGGGACATATCCATCATGGAGCACTCAAATTATTCAGGGAGACCATAATAGGGGTTCCAAAGATAAACATGGAACATGATGATGTGTGCAGAGGGTGCATTCTTAGGAAGCTTATGCAAGCAACATTTCCAAGGAGTGACAATAGAGCCAAGGTGTGTTTGACTTAATCCATTATGATATATGTGTCTTATTGTCTACGAAATATCTCAAGGGCTATGAGTATTTCATGACTATCATTGATGAATTCTCCATGAAGACCTAGATATAATCCTTGAAGACAAGGGATGAAGTCTTTAGTTGCTTCCAAGAGTTTAAGGCCTTTGTGGAGAACTCAAAAAGAAGTAAGATAAAAGTTCTTCGAATAGATAATGTAGCTGAGTAAATTGAGAAGGCATTCAAGGATTTATGTGTGAAGGAGGGAATCAAGATAGAGTGGAGACTCCATACAACCTGCAATAGAATGGAGTTATAGAAAGGAAGAACATGATGATAGTTGGACCAGTGTTGGTGATGCTATATGACCAGGACATGCCTAGATTTCTTTGGGTAGATTCAATTAGTACATTAGTATATAGTCATAACAGGGTACCTCACAAAGAATTGGGGAAGATGACACCAAAGGAGGCGTTTACAGGAAATAGACTAGAAGTCATGCACTATAGTACTTTTAACAACATAGCTTATTATCACATTCCATATGACAAACACACCAAGTTGGATTCGACTACAGAGAAGGGATATTTCGTTGGCTTAAACAAAACATCCAAGGCATTGTAAAAATTCTTGGTTGATTTTTTATGTAAATAAAATAAGATCGAGGTCATGGGACATGTATTCCAAGTTGAATATTGGACAAAACATAGTGATGGGTATAACTAATGTTTAATAAATGGATATGGAAATTGGCAAAGTAAAAGTGGCATTAATTGGAATTTTATTTATGAAAAAAGGAAAATAGGAGAAAATGGAGATGAAGGGTCACATATTTTCATGAGGAGGAAATTGGAGAGAAAACAAAGGAAAATGAAGAAAATAGAGGCCTCAATTATAAAAAGGATTCTGAGGATTAGTTCACAACGCTTGTCATTCAGTATTGGCTCTCTCATTCATTCCCTCATTCTCTCATACTTTTTCACACTTAGACTATTCATGGATCATTCTGGGAGCACTTTCGCATACATTGGATTTGGATAAAGAAGGAAAAGGAAAGGAGGAAAGTGCTAGGGAATACGTGGATCAAGAGCTAAAACTAGATAGATTTGTAGGTAATAGGCTACATGTGTTATTTCCTTCCTAATTTATGGATGTATGGTATATGCATGTGATTTTCTAGTTATGTCCTCACATTTTCATGGAGATATTCCTAGATTGACAGTGGTTTTAGCCTTGCCTTTCCATTTCCTAGATAGCCATGGCATTGTGGGCTTTTCCACTTAATTGTTTTTTGATTAGTTATCGTAAATCCTTATGGATGTGGGTTGGAAAAAATGCTTTGGAATCCTTTGAAGAACTTGAGTTGAATTACTATTCTTGGAGCCTAGGTTGGGACAAATGCTCTAGAGCCCTTGGTGGATTGACTTACTAGTCCATAGAGATGGGTTAGACAAATTCTCTGGATCCATGGAAGGTTGTGGTTTGAGATACTAATTCCTAAAGCCCTCGAAAACTTGGGTAGAGACCGATATGGTTGGTGTTAGTGATGTTTGACCATGAGGCAGAATCACTGGTTGAGGATTGAGGTGGTTTGGCCTTTGGAAGCCCTGGTTCAATTTTGTTTGGTTTATTCCATGAGATCCCACATTCATGCTTGGAATATGGCACAAGGGTGATTGGTTGAAAGAGAGATTTGGTTCAGCCCAATCTATGGTCAAGTAGTACATGGAAGTCCCTAACTTGATTGGTATTTTCATATATTAATAAGAGATATTCTTCTATGGTGATTCATGTATATTTGTAGTGATTATGTTGGCGATATTATGGCTGAGTTTACATGGTTTCTATGTTGGTTATCTGTTGGTTATATGATGGTTATGTAATGTATATTACTTATGGCTCTTGACATGTTTTAATGAATGTATGAATGGTAGATGAGTGTGTGTACTAAAAAAATGTTATTGCAATTATTATGAGAGGGAAATATACTTCACTGGTTATTCTCATATAAGTCTCAGACTCCTATGATCAAGCATGCATTCATGACCTATATCTTGCATGTTCAGCATATGTTTGATGAAATGATTGTCATGGTTATGCCTTGTTAGGTCAAGTTCTTGTTCAAGTTTTGTATGTTTAGAATTTTCCATATGTTGCTTAACATTTTTTAGAAGTCTTAGGTAGCTCTAGGAAGGGGTATGGAGGTTGGCTTGGTATTGTGGCTCAGGTCTAGGGACCACAAGCATTGAACTGAGTAATTTAGGTACAAAATGAATGGATCAAGTCTTATGAATGTAGTTGGAGGCCTTCAACCACATGCAGGAAATGTCAAGGGGGCGGTTGGGAACCTAACTCAGTGAAAAGGAGCCCCAACATAGGTTTTGGTCACCTAGGGTGGTTCTTTGGCCCCTAAGTGTCCTATAGCCTTGAGGGTTGTTGTGAGTTTTCATATTGTTGTAATTTGGTAAGACGCACTTCCTTAACTGGAACTTGGAGGTCAAATTATGTCATAGTAACTCTTCATCTCATGTTTAACTTGGGAGGCCGATGAAATTAGGTAAATTTGGGAGGTCTTACATGCATGTAGGATCTAAATTCTAGGTCATAGGAAGATTATCATGAGATAGGATGTGAATTTCTAGGAGAATAAATCCTTCAGAAGATCTTGCAAGTTGCCAAGAATTGATCAGAGTGAGTCAGCAAAAGCTCAAAGGGATGAATAAGGATCTTAGATCCAAGGCACTAGTATAAATATAGTGACTAGTATAGGCACAGGTACAAGTGTAGAGGAGAGTTCACAAAAGGTGGAGCAACAACAACTGGATGAGGTGCATGAACCTCCACCCACCACTAGTGGAGAAGAAACAAACAAGTGCTTCAGATATTAAGATATGCACTAGAGTTTGTGGGAGATCCTATATCAAGAAACAGGGAAAAGAGAACACTAGAAAGGTATTAAGGGTATAAGGCATTGATGAGTGAGCTAGTTAATAGTGACAGGATGCGATGGTGGAAGATGTTAGGATATTCTGACACATAGGAAATAGTTATGTATAAATTGGTCTCGTGTAGAGTTAGGTAAATCGTGTTTCTTTACTATGTACATTTGCAACTTACAATCTGAAGGTCACGATATGTTCTAGACATGAAGTGATCCGAAGGTTAATTCTCTCCTTGATATTACTAACACTTGATATGTGGCTTAACACCTAATTGGTCCATGATCTCTATTTAAAGAGCATGGAGGGTCATTTGTAGGGTGACTGTTCATGAGAGAAGCTTATGTAAATTTTCATTCTTTTATTAATAATGAGCTTTCTGATGAAGTGCATGTGTAGTTCAATTTGTTTGTTGTGCTAATGTTGGACTGGATATTTTCATAGTTGAATGGCACTTTGATTATCACACCAAAGTGTATTTGGATGCTGCTGCTGAAAGCGAAACTTTGACAGGATCTAACGAAGCCACAGGGCTTCCTTACTAGCTTCTATGGCACCATGATACTCTACTTTTGCTAAAGAAAGAGAAATGGAACTTTGTTTCTTACAAGCCCATGTAATAGGTCTAGAACCAAGAGTGAAAACATAACCTGCAGTAGACTTCCGATCATCAGGGTCACCAGCCCAATTAGAACCAGTGAAACCAACCAATAGAGGAGATGCTTCTACACTGTAATGAATCCAAAACTGAATTGTACCTCGAACATAACGAAGTATTCTTTTAGCTTCTTTCCAATGACTTTCATGTGGTTTTTACATAAACTGAGAAATAAGACCAACAGAAAAGGAAAGGTCAGGACAAGTATGGGTCAGATACAAAAGTTTTCCTACAAGTTGACGGTATAAGGTAGCATCAACTTCAAGGGAAGTATAAGTGACTAGACGTTTGGCTCCAGACTGAAAGGGAGAAGGGGTTGGCTTACAGTATTCCATGTGAAAGTGGTGTAGAAGATCACAGGCATACTTGGACTGGGAGAGGGAAATACCTTCCTTGGATTGCAAGACTTGAAGACCAAGAAAATAATGCAAGTGTCCTAAGTCTGTCATTTCAAATTTCTTTTTAAGGTTGGAATTCACATGGTTTATAAGGTTGGGATCACTACCAGTAAGGATAACATCATTAACATAAAGAAAAATAATGATAAGAGACTTACCCACTATCTTGATGTAGATAGTATTGACATAATGACACCTAGAAAAGCCATTATCTAAAAGAAAGCTATCCATTTTGGCATACCAAGTCCGAGGGGCTTGCTTGATACCATAAAGTGATTTCTTAAGCCAACATACAAGGTTGGAGTCTGTTTGTATAAAGCCAGGAGGTTTTTCCATATATATTTCTTCATGCAAGTCGCCATACAAGAAGGCATATTTAACATCCATCTAATGGACATCCCATTTGAAAGAGGCAGCAAGGGAAAGAACAAGGTGGATAGAGTTCATTTTGGCAACAAGGAAGAAGGTTTCAATATAATAAATGCCTTCAACTTGTGAAAAACCCTTAGCAATAACACAAACTTTATTTTTATCAAATTTTCCATCTGGTCCAAACTTGGTTCTGTAAAACCATTTGCATCTAACAATTTTTCTTCCCTTTGGAAGAGGAACAAGATCCCATGTAGCATTTGCCAATAATGAACGAGATTCTTCATTCATAGCTACGTCCCAATGTAGATGGCCTGAAGCTTCTGCAAAGGTGTCAGGATCATGATTTGTTGAAGCTTAAGCTAGTAAAGAAGAGGCTCTATCGAACTGAGAACATGTACATCGTTGATTTGTAGGATCACCTACAAGAGCATCTATTGCATCTTGAGTAGCATGGACCCATTTTGGAAGCTAATGAGTTGAATGAGGATCTTGAGAAGGTGGGGGAGGATTGTCATCCTCGTTGTCATCCTCTGAAGAAGAAATATTTCAGAAGTAGAAGGGATGGAGAGAGTTGGCACATCCACCGAACTAGGCTTGTAGGCCAATATATTTTCAGAAAACTTTACATCTCTTCTAATGATAACATTTTTGGGCTTAAGTGAAATAAGTCTATATCCTTTAACATTTTCAGAATATCCAACAAAATACAATTTTCACTCTTAGGTTCTAAAGCTTTATGTTTCTCATCTGGAATATGGGCCCATGCTTCACTTCCAAAAACACGAAAGTGACTTACATCTTTACAAAGGCTCTTGCAGAGGAAAAGTTTACTAACTTTGATTTGTGGTTGGAGTTCAGGAAGTTGTCACTAAGAGGGAATATGCTCTAATTCTTCCTCCCTTCTTCTATTGTGTCATATTTGTACATCCTTCAATCCTATCCCAAGTTGTGCTTAAGGGGGATGTTAGGATATTATGACACATAGGAAATAGTTAAGTATAACTTGGTCTAGTATAGAGTTAGATAAAGTGTGTTTCTTTACTATGTACATTTGTAACTTGCAATCTGACTGTCACGATATTTTCTAGACATGAAGTGATCCAATGGTTCATTCTCTCCTCAATATTACTGACACTTGTTCTGTGGCTTAACACTTGATTGGTCCATGATCTCTATTTAAAGAGCATGGAGGGTCATTTGTAGGGTGACCGTTCATGAGAGAATCTTATGTAAATTTTCATTCTTTTATCAATAAATTTCCTGAAGTGGCCGCGTTGACTCAGATCATGGACTGTTTCCCTCTTTGAGGGTTTTAGCCACGTCAAGAATACTGGTGTATTGATCTGTGATCTATTTGCGAGCGGTGTCCTTTGGTGTTTTGTCTGAGGAACTTACCCTATAAATTACTACAAAGGAGTATAACTTGATCATTCTGAATGGTTTGTCAGAGGTTATACCTAGATCATTGTACAAGGAAGTGGTTGGTTCCTAGTGGATCTATAAGATAAAACATATTTCAGCTGGAAATGTGGATAATTAAAAGGATAAGTTTGTGGCCAAGGGATTTTCTTAGAAGGAGCGCATAGACTATGAGGATAATTTAATTCTAGTGGATAGATGCACTTCCAATAGGATCATGATCTCTCTAGTAGCACAGGTGGTATGTAAGAATCATCATATGGTTGTCAAGACAAGTTTTCTAAATGGAGTAATAAAAGAGGAGATGTACATCAAATAACCAAAGGGATTTGAGACAAATGGGAAGGATAATCATGTATGTAGGTTAAATAGAACATTATACAAACTCAAGAAATCTCCCAAAGCATGGTATGGTCAAATCAACAGTCACTTGCAGTAGATGGCCTTCCTAAAGAGTGAGGTAGACTTGAATCTCTATTATTTGATGGTAGGAAGCATGCTGCACATTTTCGTGTTATATGTGGATGATCTATTTCTGTCAAGGTCACCAACGCTCATAGATGACTATAAGAGGGAGTTGGAAATAGAGTTTTAGATGAAGGATTTTAGGCTAATGCATTATTTTTTAGGTTTGGAGGTAAGGAAAATGGATGGGAAATATTCCTTGATGAGGGGAGATATGTTATGGAGATCCTAAAGAAATTCAAGATGTTGAACTGTAGACCCATATCTACTCATATGATTACCAATTGGAGGAAGATAAATGTGTCGTAGACAACTTATTGGCTCTCTTATGTATCTCATCAATGCAAGGGTAGACATTTTCTTTGCGGTCAAGACTCTTCTCTAGTTCATGGTTGAACCGAAGAAGGTACATTGGATTATAGAGAATCATGTGATAAATTATCTACAAGCTATAGTTAAGTATGGGTTGAGATATACTAGAGGTGATGGTGTCAAGTGGATTGGGTATAAAAATGCAAATTTGGTAGGTATTGTGGTGGACCAGAAAAACATTCTAGGGTGTTGCTTCAATATTGGATTAGGGGTTTCCTCTCGGTACAACAAGAAGTAGAATTACATGGCACTAAGTGCTGTAGAAGTAAAATACATGGTAGAAAGCATGGATACATGTGACACTATCTAGTTTTAGAAGCTACTAGTGGCTTTATTTGGTGTGAGGTTGGAATTGACCAGTATCTGTTGGAAATAATACATATAATGATAATTCATTTTAGTCTTCATGATCCTAACCCATCAACCTTTATCAACCGCATAGGTGCACCCTTGGTTCAGATCAAGCAAAGCATCACAAACCCATAACCAACATACTAGATCTCACACTTCATCAAATATTCATCACTTGCACACTTACACTCTCTTGGCCTAATTATCTTCTCCTTATATAGTCTTAGGCCTTACTCGATACCATGGTCCAAAACCATGTAGAACTAATACGTTGGACCCAGTATCTGGGGTCAGCACTTTGGACCAAATATCATGAACCAATACCCAAATATCATGGACCAAATACCACAGACCAAAAATTAGATTCCCAACATGTACACACCTTTCCTTCTATAATCATGTGTGTGTATGTATACGTGACTTGGTATATGGTAAACCTGCGTGTATACGCATTATTGTCATAGCTAACCTGTGTATACCTCTCTGATCATTCTAGTTGTACTATGATCTGTCTTTTGAGTGAGTTGCCATCAAGGACAACACCTGTATCATACCTGTATCATAATGCCAACAATCGCCCCCATTGGACTTGATGGCAACATCCACACCAAGTCACTCTCCCCCTTTGACATCAAGGGGAAAGGGTGGACCAAGATATTCTCTCCCTTGATATGCATTCTGCTATCCATACTCCCCTTGAGTGCATGTTGAAGTCTCTCATTGAGCTACCCCTTTATGCATGCCAAGATGTACCAATCCGTCCATGCTCCCCCTGAGCACATGACGAGTCTAAACAAGACCATGATAACCATCAGTAACTGTCATACACCATATGATCTACACTATAAGCATCTGTCACTAGCATCCAGACCTATAACCTGCAATCCATTCTCTTGGCCAATCAACAATAAGTAGCAAGATGTGTCAATAAGCATCATCAGCAAAGAATTCTAACCATAATGCATATGCTCCCCCTGAGCCTGTGCCAACCAACATATACCATGACCGAACCATTTCCTGAGTCTGTTCTACTTCTTTTTCCTTCAGAGCTCCATATACACGACTCTGCAGCCTCTAACTCGCATATATACGCGACTTATCTTCATAATATCTGCGAATGAAAATTGGAATACTGAAGGCCTACACTTTTAGTTTCCCTTGTGTTTGTTATGTCAGCTAACTGAGTTATGCCACATCTTTCTGTCTCTAATTATGTCTTCTTCAATACTTGGAATTGTGATGATGTATGATCCTCTTGCTTTGGAGTTCAAATTTTGCTCCTGCATTCCCTTACTTTATGTCCAAACTTGTTACATGCATAACATCTTACATGTTTTATATTCCTCCTATAGCAGTCAATGGCATTGTGACCAAACATATTGCAAGAAAAACAACATCCCTTGAAGTACCTAGAGCGTGATGATATTTCTGTGTGATGGTCTTGACTCATTTTTTTTCTTCATCTAACTGCAATATGTCCAAAGTTATGACATACATAACATTCAACATTATTCATTTGAGGAAATAACCGACTATCATTTCCATGGTTAGGAGGAAAAGATCTTCTTTGAAGAATTTCTTTCCTTGGTTGTTGATGGGGTGGACCACTTATCTCTTCGTTGATCATTTCAGATTTTGAATTAGAATTCCTTTCCTCACCCTGTGAGCTAGATTCACCTTCGACAGTTTCATAAAAACCAAGACCAGTTTTGATAACAGGGGATCTTTGACTACTAAGAATATCATCCAAAATCTTAGTATTGTCTTGAAATCGTAATAGTTTATCCTTTTCTTCTAATTTACCTTTTAAGATATTTAACTCAACCTGATGTTTTTCTTCCTTTTCTAGATATTGCTTCCTTATGTTTTCTTCAGCTTTTCTTCCTTATTCCACTTGTTGCCTTAATTCGAGCACTTCATGTTCTTATTCTTCAAGAGCTTCTTTATTCTGCTTCTTTGATTATTTAAGATCTTCTTTTAGAGAGAGGATCTTAGATTCAAGTCTCTGAATTGTTATGCTCTGATCTTTTACTACATCTTGCAGCTACTCCCTTACTCTGGTTACTGTCTCTAGCTGTTCTTTTAATTTGGTAACTTCTTCTGTTTCTACATCCTTATTTTCATATGCCATGAGAAGTCTAATATCTTCATCACTATTGGATGATTCATTACTTTTATCATGAGTATAATAACTTCTATTACCTTCTTTAGACATCTTTCCTTTGTTATGAGGGCATCTAGCAGCATAGTGACCAACTCTACCACAAGAAAAGCATTTGAGAGGTAGCTTACCTTTGAACATTCCAGATCCCTATTCAAGATTCTTGACAAAATTTACCTCACATTCTTCTTCTGAAATGTATCCTAATTCACTAAGTTTTTCTTTTCCATTTGTTGATACTTTAAATGTGGCTTCTCTCAGATATGATGGTCCTCCTTTTCTCATCTCAAAAGCAATTAAGATTTTGTGAAGCTGCGTCATAGTGATTTTCTGTAGATCCTCCTTTTCTTCTATGGCGGACACTTTGGATTCAAATTTAGTAGACAAGGATCTTAAAACTTTCTCAACGAAGACAACTTCCTTAATTTCTTCACCTAGATTCCTCATACAATTGGCAATCTCATCTATACGCAGGAAGTAATTATCTATGATTTCATTACTATGCATCTTAAGAGTTTCATACCGTATTTTGGGAGTTTGAAGCTTAGCACGTTTTACCTGATCATCTCCTTCATAGCTTAGAATGATTTTATCCCATATTTCTTTGGCTAATTTGAACTGCATGACCTTAACAAATTCTGATTGTGACAAACTTCCCAATAAGACAGTAACAGCTTTGGCATTGAATTCATATTTCTTTCTACCTATCGTATCTATAGGAGTTACTGATGGGTATGTATATCCTCCTTCCACGATTCCCCTAACATCCGTTCCAAGAGATCAAGCTTCTTTTGAAGGACTTGGCTCTGATACCAATTGTTGGAAATAATACATATAATGATAATGCATTTTAGTCTTCATGATCCTAGTCCATCAACCTTCATCAACCGCATAGATGCACCCTTGGTTCAAATCAAGCAAAGTATCACAAACCCATAACCAGCATACTAGATCTCAAACTTCATCAGA
The DNA here is from genome assembly GCA_000404065.3 of Pinus taeda. NCBI lineage: Eukaryota > Viridiplantae > Streptophyta > Pinopsida > Pinales > Pinaceae > Pinus > Pinus taeda. The sequence goes on from APFE030227772.1 coordinate 142,552, forward strand.
TATTCATCACTTGCACACTTAATCTCTCTTGGCCTAATGATCTTCTCCTTATATAGTCTTAGGCCTTACTCAATACCATGGTCCAAAACCATGTAGAACCAATACCATACCTGGGATCAACACTTCGGACCAAATACCATGGACCAAATACCACGGACCAAAACTTAGATTCCTAACATCTACATGCCTTTCCTTTTGTAATCATGTGTGTGTACGTATACATGACTTGGTATATAGTAAACCTAAGTGTATAAGCATTATTGTCACAACGAACCTGCGTATACCTCTCTGATCATTCTAGATATACTATGATCTGTCATCTGAGTGGGTTGCCATCAAGGACAACACTTGTATCATACCTATATCATAATGCCAATAGTATCTACTACAATAATTAGATTTGCATCACTCTGTGAGAATTTAGTGTTTCTTGATAGGTTGAAGCACATTGAAATCAAATACCACTTCATCAGGGATTTTGTACAACATGGATCAATTCGGCTACAATATGTTTCCATAAATCAATAGGTTGCATATATTCTAACAAAGGCCTTGGGTAAAAAAGAGTTTTTTTCTTTAGAGATAAGTTGGGAGTAGTGGAGAACACCTTCCTCGCTAAGAGGGAGTGTTAGTTTTTGTATCTTATATAGGTGTTATAGTCTCAAATGGTGTCCATGAGACTAGGAACATGGGTGGATTAATTATCTCCAATACCCAAAAGAAGAAAAAATTCTAAGTGAATGTCCTAAATAGATTTAATTAAATAGCTTTAATTATTTTCCTAAGTCTAACTTAGGTAAATGGCTTAATTAATTGATATTAATTGAGACAAATTGATTTTTCTCTAGTGACTTCTAGAAAATTGATTTGAGGAATTTGAATTAATCTTAGCCATCGATTGGATTTAGGTCATGGTCGTTGATTCATCAACAAGAGATTATAAGAGCAGATCAATCAGACATTTATAGCTCACTCGAACAACAGATTTGTAGTGATATCAAGGGCATAGTGATAGCATAGGAGACACCAACAATGGGGTTTCCAGCAAGAAAAATTGAGATAAATTATTCACAGTGATTCCAGTTTTTTGAGAAAAATAAGGAGGTTGAATTATTCTGCAAGAGGAAGGCCAAGTTAAGTAGTGTGGGTAGCTGGTTTATCCAGTGTGAGTTTCCAAAGGCTCATTTTTGTTTCCAATTGCTAGAAAAAAAATTGGAGGTAGTGCAAGTTGGTTAATCGGGTTATTGGAGGAAATATTACTCATGAGATTGAATTTCTTGAGGAAATGTGAGTTTTTGGGATGCTAGTTTGTATTGTCCAGTCTGCTAGTTCGAGTTTTTGGAGGAGGTGTGAATAGCCTAGGAGAAGGCGAGTTGATTTGCAAAGGAAGATTCCTGATTTCCCAGCTCAATTTTGTGAGCTATAGTGAAAAGAAAAAAATTATGGAACTTTGTGAGTGAAAGGAAAGTAGTTTATGTAATCCTTGATTTGCTAAATAAATAATATAAGCAGTCGTTTGTAGAACTAGTTTACTCTTCAAGGTTTTTCCAGGGACTATATTGTCCAAAAATGCCATTGTCCAAGTTTTATGTGTGTATTATTTTCTCAACTCCTGCGATTAATTTATGGTGAAATTGCAGTTGTATTTTATTCTAAATTTACCGTGAATTAATTTCTAGAATACAACCAATTTCTAAAGATAGATGAATAATACCCAGTAACTACAATAAAATTTTCACATTTAAAATAGGGAAAATAAAATGTTAAAATATACTAATTTTGTGACTCATTAACTCACCCAAACTTAATATGTTGTGTGACCTCATGGAACCTTACCCCTCTATATCAACCAAACTATAAGGACGCATGATAAATGATGCCTTATGTTTTTCTAGTGTATACCAACTAAATCAGCTTGATCTAACAGTGATGAAATATTTCAATCTCTCTTGCACGGGTTCCTAACACTTGTCAATTAGATTTTAAATCCTTGGGGAAACATTTAGAACTGGCCCCACTTCACTAACGTTTGAATAGTGCTCTTCAATTTTGATTCAATATGAAGAAATAATTTTCAATTACTTGAACCATGAACATATCCTTTAATTGCAACATAACTTCAGTCTTTGAAAAAATATTTCTCTTTAATATAATGCACGTTCATGCGTGGATTGCTTCTTTTCTTGGGGATCTCGTAGGTGTCAAGCATTTTTGTGTTATTGAGGAAAATTATTTTCTTTAATGAATTTGGCACACATCCAAATAATTGATTGTCCTACTATTGCATAGATGAAGATATAATCATGCATCCAACATTGACTTCGCATGCCTAGTAAGGACGAAGTTTTCTGAAGAAAAAAAACTTAAGATTCATTGCATTATCTCTTGTTGAGGTTGAATGACAGAGTTCTAGAGCAACCTCTTTTGAAGCCTTGTGATCCTTCTTCTCATATTCAACTTATTCATCGTTGCATTTATTTCACCTAGATTAGAGGGAGGCATTAGTTATGCATAACAATGACGAAGAGAACTAATAGTCTTTCCTATCCATACAATTTTTTAAGATTAGATATGTCAATCAATAAAAAAGGATGTGTATCCATTTTATTTAAATTTGTCTTTAGGCCTTTGTAGGTCAACTAGATTCATATCATGTTGGTGAAGTTTGTTAGGCTTTTGAATAACCAAACTTTTTTATTGGGAAACTAAGCCTTGATGAATCAATTCCCATTGGATTTGTAACGACAAGAAGTTTTAAATTCCAATTCACAATTCTCTAATACCTCCTTATTTCAAGATTGGCTTTTTTATTTGTGTATCCTTTTTATCGTGACCCTTCGAAATCTAGGTTACTTGAGAGACTTTCATCCAATCTAAAACTATCGTATATAATTTGTATAAAGTAGATCATGCACCAAAATTATTCATTATCATCCATTAACACAATGAAAGGAAATAAAGTATGCTCACTTTCTTGGTATTTATAATGTAGGAATCATAATTATGAAGGATTGCAACTAATTTAGTAATGGTTCTTCTTATGCCATAGTTTTGGTTGTTTATTGTGAAGCGAAATTGCAAACATTTATCATCTCCCTTGTAGCTTTCACTCACCAAAATAGACTCAGTAAAAGTAATTTTATGTAATGAACTCAAGGTTGATATAGGCCTAATAGATTGTTAATTTCCCACAAACTATAATCTTGGGTTTTGAGAAATTTTGTAGGAATATCTGTTATACTTTATTTCTTCTCCTCACTAAAACCCAAGAATGCCCAATTCATAAATTTCAATATCTAATAAAATATTCTTCTACATCATTTGTAACTTGTGTTGTTGAGGCTGCCAATGAAAATTCTATTAATGATTTGTGAATTATTTAATACAACTACAAGAATGAAGCATGCCATCATACTAGGGAAGATACCTACTATAAGAAGAAATATTGGTGTTAGGTTCTTGCTCTAATAGTGTTAAAACCTTTGAGGCTAATCATTTTCCCTTTTGTTTTATCTAGTCTTGATGGTTGCTTGCAAGTTGATGTCCCTTCTCCCCATAAGTTTCACCATCTTAAAATTATAATCTACTATGTATAATGCCTTGGAGATAATAGATGGCCTATTTTTTTATAGGTTTGAAAAAGAGAAAAAATTTTATTATAGGATTATTTTCATTCTTTAACCAATGATATATTTGTGTATAGAAACATTTAATTCTTCTCCAGGTGAATTTAAAAGTTGAGTTTTGTTTCTCAAAGAATGGATATCATGGTGTTGGTATCATCATATATATAATTGCATAACAGAAAAATCATAATTGAAAAGGCTTAGTATTGATATCCTTAACTACAAATTTGTATTAGTGTTGACATTCTAAATTCTTTCACTTATTATCTCACATTACAATTTATAATATCATAATATTCTAGATAATGAAAGCATGACTTCAGGCATGTACCTATAAAAGTATATGGCTTGTAGAAATAAAGGTATATGCCTTGAAAAATGAAACTTGAAAATAGCAAGATAATCTTATAACTGCAATAATACCCTCCAACGAAAAGTCTTACTACCAATTGATAAATGGAACAAATGGATGAGAATCACTTGAAATGATGGAATAATGGGAAAATAAGTTGCAATGATATCTTGATTGCAGAGTGTTATAGACATATTTGGGCACTGCAACCCCAATCTTATATGTCCATAAACCAAGGGCTTCTAAGTCCCTAAAAGTGTTGTTTCATACCCTAAAGGAACAAGGTCAGCTGATTACATTATCTCCCAGAAGTTCTCCATGAAAAACTGCTCAGAATTGGTCAAAACTGGACCATCTCACCTGCTCCATGGTCAAAATGTGATGCATCCCACCTAAAGCACATGGGAGGTGTGATGCATACTGAAAAGCCCTTCTATGGGGTGCAATGGCCAAGAGTAGACAAATGGCAGAGACAGTTTGCAAGGTGGATGATCATGGAATCTTCCAGAAACTTCTCCTGTGACACTTGCCTCTCTGAATTTGCCCAGGGATGAGTAAGAAATCATGAAATCTCCAAGTGGAATTGAGAACTATTAGAGAAATGACACTAATCAAAAACCCAAAAGCTGACTCACCCACCTGCAAACATCTATATATGGATCCCTCATCCTAGAGATCCAGGGGCTGGAATTTTGCATCTTGTAAGGAAGTGTTGTTGGTTTCTTTGTGGAACATCATAGTGTTGGGTGATTTAGCTTTTCATGAGGTGAAGAAGGGCTTTCATGCTAGGAGGATGGCACTAGGTCAGATCAATGGGTTGTAATCCTCTCTTCTACTACTTCTATCAATAAAGCTATTTGAGTTTTCTTCCATATTCTTGTATGTCTTTGCATCTTGAATTGATATATGCATTTGTATGGTCAATATATATCTGATCCTATATTGTTTATGATTTTAGATCTCTATGCTTTGATGGTATTATGCTACTTGGACTCTACAGGTGTTCTTTGAAGCAGGACAAGTGAGGAAGGAGCGGCAAAGATCTATCAAAGGGGAGAGGAAACAAGCAAGGAGCCAAGCGAAAGACTGAGGTTGGTACTCAATGCTTCTCTCTCATCTACTTCTCATAAAGGATAACACAAGTGACTTTAGTTTGTTTGTTTCTAAGATAGCTACCCATCTTAGTGGGACTAGCAACTCTGAATGGACACTATTTTTCCTAATAACAAAATGGCGACTGGGCTGGGGAGGAATAGCTTGTTTGCTTGTTTCTAGTTTGTTTACTTTATAAGCTACAAACGGAGCCTGAAGTTAAGCCAAGCTAAACTTCGAACTACTTTTGCTATGCAACTATAAAGTAGATAAGCACTGCTTCAGTCAATCTCCAGGTTAGTTTATGAATTAAGCATCTGACTTGCAAACATCCTAAGTGCCCTGATGGTGGCTCAAGTAACCTCATTAGATCAGCCCCTATGTTTTGTATTTACTGAATATCATTAGCTCAGCCTAAATCCCTGAACTAAGCTACAAACTGTGACCAAAAGCCAAGTTAAAGTCTCATCCCTGGACCATCGCACTGTCTCCTTTTGACAGTCTGGATGTATCGCACCTCCCGTGTGCTGTAGGTGAGATACATCCCTGTTTCCCTGTGTTACAGGGGCGATGATCAGATAAGACTGTTTCTGCCTCCAGATTTTGGTTTTTCTTCATTCTCTTCAGCTTTATTCAGGAGTTTTGTTGTCTGTGATCAGTATACCACTGTTGAAACTCCCTTCCTTTGAATTATTCAGCCTCCATTATACAAAGAATTTTGAATGTTTTTATGTAAATTTCACCATTTATAGTTCTCCTTTACAAACAGTAGCTTAATCGAACTGTCGTCTTTTGATTTGAAAGTGTCGCAAGTGTCATTTTCAGTCAAAGAAAAGAATCCTCCTATTTTTGATAGTCGATTACACTGTTACTCTTGTATTTGATTTGAATTAATAGTATTTCAAGTGTCAAAAGCAGTTTTCAATTCAAAATCGCAAAGTGTCATCCTTGTCTTCCTTTCGTCTTTTGAAAAGAAAATTGTTAGTATTGTCGCTTTGAAAGAAAAGATAGTTCAGATTTTTACTTAGCATTCTTTTTGTCATTCACACATTAAGAAACCGGAAAACAAATATATGCATGTGCATTTGCATTTAGACTGCTTGTGGAGAATGATTTAGGATAGTGCATTTTAGTGTGTGCTGTCTGCTCTATGTTGAAAGTATTTCGCTTCTCTTTCCTTAGTAGCTAGGATTTTCATTGTAAAAAGAGAAAGTAAACATCTGTTTATCATCTTAGATTACATATTTAGGAGTTGTATATCTACATCATGCGGTGAACCTTAAAGGAAAACTTCTTAAGAAAGATCTGTTGAGCCCTGAAATTACATCTCTCCTACACACTTTCCTAGACTTTTTCCCCTCACTAGTACCTCATAAGCTATCAAACATCATTACATATTGATTCTAAAAGAGCATTTAAGTGGTTTTCTAACTATTTTTTTGTTCTTGCTGTTTGACTTAGATTTTGCTGATTAGCTACAGAATGCAGCCACTTTCTGTAGCTAATTCAACTTTCCGCAATTGTTTTTGTTGATCTCTAGGTTCCAGGTGTCATCAAGAAAAACGAGGCACGTGGACAGTTTTAGAATGACCTAGACATGGATCAGGTCCCATTGGTTCAGCCAAATTCACAAAGGAAGCCCTTGGTCAAACGGTGGTCAAACGAAGAGTTCTATGGCAAACAGGACTCTGTTTTCAAACACGTGAAGGGTCTGGGACCGTTCCTAGATCCATGGGTTCATTTTGACAGTTGTACACTGCCCCCACGATGCAAATCCAACAGCCACTTTTGATAGATTGAATGATCTTGGCAACCATCATGTTAAGCTTATGGATGTTGTCTTTTTACGTGTCCTCAGTCGAAGATGTTTCATAGGAAAATAGTTATGAAATATCCCTTATAAATAACACATTTGCACACGCATAGAACTAGTTAATTTTTTATGTCATTTTGTTGTTAATTATTGTACTATGTCATGAACTAGTCCAGCTGTTGTAACAAGAGGATTCTTCCTCTGTTTTGCAATATAACCAGACTCTGTTTTATATGACTATGTGAGTGTAATTCTAATCTGATAGCATGTTGACCAAGGCCGTGCAGAGGGCCCCTGCTGGCTGAGGTTTCGTTTCCTTATTTCTATAAAGTTTTTATGTGTTGTCTCCTTATTTCCATTGCACATATTTCATAGTTTATCCACCTATGTATATTTCACTAGTTATGATCTTAACATTTCATTCCTGTACATGATTTTTCAAGCATTGTATATTGTTTCTAACACTGATCAGTGTGTGTTTCAGGATAGACTAGGCCCGGGCATTTTCATACAGTTTTTGCAATAACTAGTGACATGAGATTAGCCTCTCTGCTGACTTTACTTTTCTTAGTTTTTTTTAATTTCAGTTATGCTTTGATTTCAGTCTTATTCACTTACTTTGTTAGTTGGTTTAGATATAAAATTCCTCATATTATTGACGTTATCTCCTAAAGCCATAGCTTAACCTGAAAAGACTACTTGGTGAGATATCAGACTATGACTGATGTGATTTGATTTTAATTTTATTTTTCTGCAATTAGATATCAAATTCCTCATATCATTGACGTTATCTCCTAAAGCCATAGCTTAACCCTGAAAAGACTACTTGGCGAGCTATCGGACTATGAATGATGTGATTTGATTTTAGTTTTATCTCTCTGCAATTAGATATCAATTCCTCATGTTATTGACATTATCTCTTAAAGCCATAGCTTAACCCCGAAAAGACTACTTGGCGAGCTATCAGACTATAAATGAAGTGAATTGATTTTACTTTTATTAGATTGCAGTTTTTGACTTGTTTGAGTGTAGTAGCTTAACTTATTTTTCTGTATTTAGATGAGTAGCAGAGATAGTGATTTCATGATCAGTAGTTCACCATTTGTTTGATTTTACTAGCAGCACATTTCCATTCTTGTTTAAATGTTAGTTTCATTACTAGTATTTTTTGAGATCCTCTGAAGTGTTAAGCTCTGGAAATCATCATAAAGGACATAATTGCCTTGAAATCTATATCCATACTTTCCTTCTAAAGTATTCTTAAAATTCAGGAATAGGATTTCCATTCACATTAGGAGATAAACAAAGATAAAACCCCCAAAACAAAACAAAAATTGAAAACAATAAAAAGTAAGAAAGAGGTTGTCTTGCACATATAGTGCGCCACACTTCATCAGTGTACGACTCCGAGATTGATAATTAATGTAGCAATTTATGACATACTAAATTGACTAAACATTTTGGCATCATTGTCGGGGAATTGTAACTAGGTAACCGGTGTCTTACATAAAAAAAGAAGGGAAAAATTGATAACTTCTTGAAGTATGCTCTCCTCTTGCACCTAGTGTGATCTGGAGGATCAGAAAAAAGAGTTATTAGTTCAATAATTTCTTGATTATGCTCTCTTCTTGCACCTAGTGTGATTTGGAAGATCAGAAAGAGAATTATTAGCCCGACTTGAAAGAAAAAATAAAAAATAAAAAATTACATGCATAGAGCAAGAGATTCTAGGGGAAGGTTTATAGCTAGGGCCAAGAGTTAGATTTTCACAACTCCAGCTACTTCAAGGCATAGACAAGATTCACCTCCATCTACTCCCAACCTTAGGATTCCTGGAATTCAAGGGTCAACAGCTGAATTAAAGGATTCTCCCACACTATCTACTAAATCTGATCTAGAAGAAGAACCTTTCTTCACTTCTACAGGGGAACATATTGTAATCATAGAAGTAGAATCACCTAAAGAAGAGGGAAAGGGAGAAACTCTCTCTCGTCCACCATTGATAGAAGAACCAGAAGACTTTGAGGAAACTATCATGATGGAGGAAGTAGTAGATGGATTTGGAGCAGGGGGTAGAGGTAGAGGAAGAGGAAATAATGGAGGCAACAATGGTGGAGATAGAGGTAATAATGGAGGAAATAGGGAAGGAGATAGCACATTTGGATTCCCTATAGTGGATGAGGAAACCCATGCAAAAATGAAAAACATTTCACCATCTGTCCTCCCAAACTTTTATGGGTTGCGAAGTGAGGATCCTGAAACATTTCTATTTGAGTTTGAATTCTTGTGCCGAACCTATGACTATATGGAAGACTCTCAAAAACTCAAACTGTTTCCTTCAACATTGAAAGGAGCTACTTTGAAATGGTTCATGGGATTAGTCAAAATCTATTAGGACTTGGAATGATATGAAACAAACATTTTTGGATAGATACTTGGACTATTGTATGCCCACTAATCATAAGGATGAGGTATTCAAAATTATGCAAAAAGAAGATGAAAACTTGGAGGATTTACTTGAAAGATTTCAATACAACTTAGAGAGAGAAAAAATGAGTAATTTAGATGAGGAAACCTTGAAATCCATTCTATTGAAAGCCATTAGAGATGAATGGATAGATATTTTAAACATGATGTGAAAGGGAGACATTTCTCAACTTCCACTTCGTGACATAGCAGAACTATGTGTCCATCTCTCGAGGGGAAAAGCTAAAACGGGAAAAGGGCCTAGAGATCCTTCTCTTATTAGAGCAAACAAATCTGCAAATGGATCAGTAAGTAGGGCAGAGATTGGCAATATGCTTGATGAATTCAAAACTGATATTCTATGGAGCCTTAGTGAACAACTAGACACCCTTAAAATACAAAACAAGCAGAAAACAGAAGCTGATGCCTTGGCCATCTTTTGTCCAAAATGTAGGAAGAAACATGCTCTAAGGGAATGCCCCTTGGATGAAAAAGTTGTAGAAACATGTATGATTTGCTCAGAAATTCATGAGACCAAGGATTGTCCTTCAATCCCTATGCTCAAAGCTATCTTTCAAGAAGATCCAAATTCAGTAGAGTCCCTTTGCTTTGTTTCAAGAAGACCTTGGCAGGGGCAACAAAATCAAGGATTTAACAACTCTATGAACTCTCAGCCCTCGCCAAATTGGAATTCTTGGAAACAACCTTGGCCCCAACCTCAAAGTCCATATCAATAATGGGCACAAGGGATGCAAAATCCTTATGGGAGATTTGCTCAATTTTATCAATATCCTCCATCTTTTCAAAATCAACAAAATCCAAAACTTCCAAATCAAACCCACAACTTTCATTGCCATTTCCACAACAACAACCTTCTCAACAAAATCCAAATCCTCAACTCTTGCTTCCATTTCAACAAAATACAAATCAACTACCAGCTCAGCCATTGCCAAATCCTAACAATAAAAATCCTCAGAATGCTTACATGGTAGAAGGACAACAATTTCCTACCTATATGATTGTTCCTCTTAATGATGTCCAACTCCGATCTGGTAGTGTTTTAGAAAAACCTTCTATAGATGTTCAAGAGCAAGATACCTCTGAGGAGGATTCTCTTAAAGTCAATAAAGGTTCTGAGGAAGCATCTCTTCAAAACCCAATCATCAAAAAGAAAAAGAAAAAGAGTCAACCCCCAAACCTCCTATAGTTGAGCAACCTGCATCTTCATCCACACCTCCTTTCCCTGAAAGATTACAAATTGACAAAGGGGTGGAAAAAAAAAATCTTTTTGCCTGACTATGATTTTCTAGATGAATTAAAGAATGTTTGTATCAAGATATGCTTGCTACAAGCCATTAGAGAGATTCCTATTCTAGCAAAAACAATAAAGGAGTTGAGTCTCAAAAGACCAAGAAGGAAACCAAGAGATACAAGAAGAATCCACCTGGTAGGAAAAATTGCAGATATCATGATGGGAAAAATTACCATGCAGGAATATGTGGATCCAAGTAGTCCAATTGTCAAGACACATATAAATGGGATAGAAATTTCAAATACTTTGATTGACTTAGGGGTTGCTATAAACATTATGAGTAGACAGACTATGGAACAGCTTAAACTTCCTAATCTTCTTTTGACACCCACCTTACTGCAACTTGCAGATAGATTGATAATCAAACCAGATGGTGTATTATAAGATATTTCAGTCTCCTTAGCTTCTTGGGAATATCCAGTAGATTTTATTATTTTTACTCCCAAGAGTAATTTAGGAGGGCACTCACTCATCTTAAAAAGACCTTGGCTAGCCACAGCTGATGCTTTCATTAGTTGTAGATCTGGGGATATGTACATTTCTGATGGTAGTTCGACAAAGAAATTCAATTTGTATCCTCCAACAAAAGCAATTACAGAAGTAGGATACAATGAATGGGTCGATGATGAAGACATTATACAACCTGTCTTTACTATTTCTGAAATTAGTGTAGTCAAATTCTGAACATATTAGAAAATTTTGAAGCATCTTCAGAATATGACCACACACAATTTCAATTAGATTCTGATATTGAGCATTTATCATCAAGACAAATGTCTCTTTACTCTATGGAAGAGTTCGGTAGTTCTACCATTGAGATTTTCCAAGTAAAAAATTGAATATCAACAAAAATTTGGAAAAGTCACAACAAGAAGAACTAACCAAAATCTTGCAAAAATATTCTACTGCATTTGCATGGGAGTATACTGATATGAAATGTATTGATCCTAAGACTTGCATCCATCATATCTATATTGAGGAAAACAATAGACCAATTAGACAACCTCAGAGAAGGATGAATCCAAATCTTAGGGAGATAGTGAAAGAAGAGCTCCAAAAACTACTCAATGTAAAATTCATTTATCCAATTTCAGATAGTCGATGGGTTTCTCCTTTGGTTATAGTACCTAAAAAGAATGGTAAATGGAGTGTATGCATTGATTACAGGGAATTGAGTAAAGCAACTTTGAAGGATCACTTTCCTTTGCCCTTTATCGATCAAGTATTAGATACATTAGCAGGCAAAAAGTACTTTTCATTTCTAGATGATTTTAGTGGTTATAATCAAATTCAGGTAGCACCTGAGGATCAAGATAAGACCACATTTACTTGTCCATGGGGAACTTTTGCTTATCGAGTGCTTCCTTTTGGATTATGTAATGCACCTGCAACATTCCAAAGAGCAGTACTAGGAATTTTTTTTTCTGATCTAATCCATGATTGTGTAGAGGTTTATATGGATGATTTTACAGCTTATGGTGATTCGTTTGAAGAGGCATTAGAAAAACTGGAAAAATTCCTTGTAAGATGTAAAGAAACAAACCTTTCATTAAGCCATGAAAAATGCTTTATGATGTTTATTGAAGGTATTGTTTTAGGACATCACATTTTAGGGGATGGGATTAAAGTTGATAGATCAAAAGTTGAAGCCATCTCCAAATTGTCAAAGAGATGTTAGAAGTTTTCTAGGATTTACTGGATATTATAGAATATTTATAGAAAACTTCACTAAAATAGCATCTCCACTCTTCAAATTGCTCACAAAACACTGTGAATTCAAATGGGATCCTGATTGTCAATCAGCATTTGAAACTTTGAAAACAAGAATATCTGAAGCGCCTATCTTGACAGGATCAAATTGGAAACTCCCTTTCCATATTTCTACAGATACTTCAGATACAGCTCTAGGAGCTGTGTTGGGTCAAAAAGATTTAATCCCTTATGCCATTTACTATACCAGTAAAAATTTGACTCCCACTAAGTTGAACTATACTGTAAATGAAAAAGAGTTCTTAGCTGTTGTTCATGCAATCAATAAGTTCAGACATTATATAACAGGCTATGAAACTTTTATTCATACTGATCATTTTTCGATTAGATATCTAATGAACAAACCTGTTACTAATGGCAGAGTTACAAGGTGGCTCCTACTCTTACAGGAATTAAATATTACTATGTTGGATAGACCAGGGAAACAAAATACAATAGTTGATTTCTTGTCTAGGATCCAGAATACTAAAGAAGATTCTCCTATAGAGGATACGTTTCCTGATGAATATTTATTTGCAGTAACTACTAAGACCCCTTGGTATGCAGATATTGTTAACTATTTGGTTATAGGGAAACTACCTCCACATCTATTTCCTAGTGAAATAAGAAAGATTATTCAGGAGAGTTCAAAATATTTATGGATTTCTAACGAATTGTTTAAAACAGGGCCAGATCTTGTGATCAGAATATGTGTCAGGGAAGATGAAATGCCTGATATCCTCAAGGCATGTCATGATGAACCATGCGGCGGACACTTTGCTCACAAAAGAACAACCTATAAAATCCTTTCTTTAGGATATCATTGGCCTTCCCTCTTTAAAGATGCAAAAAAATATGTCAAAAGGTGTGACAGCTGCCAAAGAGTAGGGAAACCTACCGTTTCAAATGAAATGCCATTGAAACCACAGGTACTCATCGAACCCTTTGAAAAATGGGCTTTAGATTTCATTGGACCTATTAATCCACCATCTAAACAAAAGAAGTATATATTGATATGTACTGATTATGTCACTAAATGGGTAGAAGCCAAAGCATTATTTTCTGCTATTGAAAATTCTGAGTTATTATTTTTCTTTATGAGGATATTTTTACTCACTTTGGTGTTCCAAGAGAAATTGTGATAGATCAGGGAAGTCAATTCACATCCAACCTGGTGGAGAAGCTGATGGAAGAATACAAAATCAAGCACAGAAGATCTACTCCTTACCATCCGCAAGCAAATGGTCAAGTGGAGTCTACAAACAAAGTTCTCCAAAAGCATCATCACCAAAACTGTTCATCTACACAGAAGAGATTGGGCAGAAAGGCTTCTTGAAGCCTTGTGGGCCTACAGAACTACATGGAGAAATACAATAGGACATTCTCCCTATGAACTTGTTTATGGGAAAGAAGTCCTACTCTCCATTGAGTTCCAAGTCAAAACCTTCAAGATGGCAGTTCAGTTGGGGATGGATCTATCAAAAGCCCAAAAGCATAAAATGGAGCAGTTGAATGAAGCTAGATGAGATCAGACAAGAGGCAATCCTAAGAACTGATATAGTTCAATATCAAAGAGCTAAGTGGCATGACAAATACATCAAAGAGAAAAATTTTCAAGAAGGAGACTGGGCATTGCTATTTGATTCCAAGTTTAAAGATTTCAATGGAAAATTTCAGACTCATTGGCTTGGGCCATATGAGATTGACAAAGTCTTTAGCAATGGAGTGGTAAGAATAAAAACCATTGATGAATTTCAAACTCCTCTTTTTGTGAATGGTCACCGATTAAAGATATATCATAAGCCACTCTCAAAAGAGGAATTTGTCAAAATCTTTCAAGATAATTTTGTAATAAGGCTGGTGAAGAAGAATCCTTCTTCTCCGCTAGCTTAGCCTTTGTTCTTTTCTATTCTAAAAAATATATATATATGTATAAGCCTGAAAATGAATCATTGATTGGTAGTCTAATACAAAAAATACAGGGTGAAATCAGGAACTTCTGATGCCCTATATTTTCCAAAAAAAATTCTCTCTCTCTTTCTCATTTTCATTCCACTCCACTTCATTTTCATTCCACTCCACTTCATTTCATTCCATTCCATTTCATTCATTTCATTTCATTGTGCCAATAAAAGTTTTAATGACCATTTTCATTCACACAGTCATCAATCCATCCATCTCCATTCAGTCATATGATTTTTGAGCCAGTTTCCACATATGCAAACTGATTCTGCAGCTAGTTGTGTTTTCACAGCTAGCACCCTGTCATTCAACATTGGCAATTAGATAATAGGAAAAAATAATAAAAAGCAAATGCAGGTATGACCAAGGGCATATTATGAAGACACGGGGCACCTAAAGGCATCAACAAGGAGCAGTTGATCAAAGGTTAATGGAAAACAAGTGGCAAAATTCCAAGGTATGAGTAGAAATTTATTTCAAATAGCATTTAAAGCACATTTTTGCATAGTTATGAAATCATAAGCTCCACTATATGCAATGATTGGTGTGAAAGCCTCCATAACCATTCCACGACCTATGATTCCTCCATGAACCATGCATTTATTTTTCCAACGGCCTCATGATTAATCCTCGGATTTAACTCGTGTTTGGCTGCACTTTTACACTCCACCTGTAATTATGGGACGTGGCCAGTTTGATTACAACTCTTCTCCACCACATAAATTCCACAGCCACTTCATAAACGTTTTTACGTCTACTCCGCAACCATTCAGTTTAAAAATTCTGCCGAGTTCACTTCACTCCCCTACTATTTTATTGAAGCCATGATTACATTCCCACCTTGTTCACATAAGCCTCCGCTCCATTCCGTGAATTCACTTCTGTTGCCTGTCCTCTGTTTTCTGCTCACAATTACTGGTTTTCTCCATAAAACCTGTTCACTCCCGCTAATCCAGCCATCTCACCTCTGCTAAACCCTTCTCACGCAGATGAATTTTAGGAACAAAAGGAAAGAACCAAGGATAAAAAGCAAAGAAAATTGAAAGGGAAAAGAAACATAGAGGATGTCTACGAATCACCAGAACCTTCTTTAGAAGAGGACCACCAAACATTGTCTGAAAGGCTAACTCACCTTCAAGGACAATTAGCTGTAGCCAGGAAGCAAGAAAAAGAAAAACAGAGTATGGAGGCCACAACATTTAAGGAGAAGCACCAGGCTTAGAGGAAAGTGGAGGAAAGCACAAACAAAAGGGCCCCATTTTATTGACTTAGGAGGCAAAACACTGGAACAACCTCTAGCTGGCCATAGCCCACCTCATTCTCAGTCAAATATTGAAACCAGTCCTCCAGATGTTGACATAAGTCCTTCTCGGCTAGGCATTGAAATCAGTCCTCCTCAACAGGATTTTGGGGTCAGCCCAAGGAAAACTACACCCGAGATAGACTCAAATTAGCAAGAGATATATGATTATATAGAATCCTTGGAAAAGACAGCCACAAGTCCAAGCACTTCATCCATCCAACCTCACACAACACAAGAATCTCTAATCCAATCATTGAAACAAGAAGTTTTTGAACTAGAGGTATTAAATAGACACATTAAACAAGAAAATGAAGCATTGAAGGAACAAAGTCGATTGGATAAGATCATTCACGACAACACAATGTTGCACCTTGGGCTATGGCAGGAAAAGAACAAGAAATTGAAGAAAAAGTGTAGGAGGATAAGTAGAGCACTGATCAACCTCAAATTCAGATGTTTGATGAAGAAGCCTAGGATGTTAGTAGCACCAAGAAAGAGAAGAAGAGGACTGGATGTACTCGCAGAAGTCTCAGAGCACATGATCTAAAGGGGGGATAGTCAAAATTTTTGTTGCAAGGGGACATGCAACACCTTCACAGTGGGGATATGTTGAGCCCTGAACTTGCATCTTTCCTACACATTTTCTTAGACTATTTCCACTCACCTGGACCTCCTCAGCTAACAACATCATTGCATATTAGTCATAAAAGATCATTTAAAGTGGTTTTTTAACTATGTCCTTGTGTTTGTTGTTTGAATTAGATTTTTGCTTATGAGCTGCGGAATGTAGCCACTTTCTGCAGCTGGTTACACTTTTTGCAGCCGTTTTTGTTAAACTCTAGGTTGCAGGTGTCACCAGGCAAAGCAAGCCACATGGGCAAGTTGGAAATGACCTGGACATGGATCAAGTCCCATTGGTCTAGCTGGATTCATCAAAGAAGGTTGTGGTCAAAGGTGGTCAAGCGGTGGTCAAACATAGGAGTCCTACGGCAACAGGACTCCATTTTCAAACACGTGAAAAATTTCGTGGCCATTCCTAGATCCCTGGGGACATATCGACACCTGTGGACTGCTCCACAAGGCGGATCCAACAGCCACCCTCGATAGATTTAATCATTACGGCAACCATTATGCTAAATCTATGGACGTTGTCTTTTACGTGTCTCTGTTCATGTAGTTTTTTAGGAAAACAGTTATGTAATCTTTGATTATAAATAATGCATTTCTATACGCATAGTAGTTAGTCGTTGGAATATAATTTTGCTGTTAAGAATTCACTGTGCCCTGACACTAGTTTTTTTCTTGTAACTATGTTTTGAGATATACAAGAAGACTCTGTTCTACATGCTTGCGTGAACGTAATTTTGGATTGATAGCCTGTTGGCTGAGGTTGTGCAAAGGGCCCTTTCACACTGAGGTTTCATTTCCATTGTTGCTGTATAGTCTTTATGTATCATTTCTTTATTTTCACTACACATGTTTTATAGTTATTCACTTGTGTATATATTTCTAAAATTTCACTTCTGTCCATGACTTTACAAGCTTTGTATAACGCTAATCAGTGTGTGCATGTTTCAGGATAGAGTAGGTAGCCCAGGCATCTGTATATAATTTTCACAATAACTAGTGATATGGAATTGATCCTCTGTTGGCTTTTCTTTTCTTAGTTTCTTTTAATTCCAGTTTTGTTTTGTAGATTTCAGTCTTGTTCATTTGATTTGTTAAGTTAGTTTAGGAATCAACTTGCTCATTTCATTGACGGTTACCTCCGAAAGCCATAGTTAGACTAACTTGCGAGGGTTCGAAATATGAATGTTGTGATTTGATTTTAGTTTACTTTTTTGCAATTAGATATTGGATTGCTCATTTCATTGACGGTTACCTTTGAAATCCATAGCTAGACTAACTGGCGAGGGATTGAAATATGAATGTTGTGATTTGATTTTAGTTTACTTTTCTGCAATTAGATATTGGATTGCTCATTTCATTGACGGTTACCTCCAAAAGGCATAGCTAGACTAACTGGCGAGGGATCGAAATATGAATGTTGTGATTTGATTTTATTTTACTTTTCTGCAATTAGATATTGGATTGCTCATGTCATTGACGATTATCTCCAAAAGCCATAGCTAGACTAACTGGCGAGAAATCAGACTATGAATGATGTAATTTGATTTTAGTTTTACTTTCTTTGCAATCTTTGATTTCCTTGAGTGCAGTAGCTTAAATCATTTTTTTGTATTTAGACAGCAACAAAGATGATAGTTTCATAATCAGTAATTCACTAATTACTTGTTTTGAATAGAAGCATATTTTTCATTCTTGATTCAAGTATTATTTTCAACTAGTATGTTCTAAGACCTTCTGAAGTGTTAAGTTTTGGGAATATAGAGGACATAATTGCCTTAAAAACCTATAACCATACTTGCCTTCTAGAAACTTAGGAATAGGAATTCCATAAACAAAGATAAAAACCCCCAAAACAACATAAAAATCAAAAACAACAAAAGTAAGAAATAGGTTATCTTGCACATATAGTGCGCCACACTTCATCAGCTTACGAATCCCGGATTGATAATTAATGTAGCAATTTAGGACACACTAAATTGACCAAACACCTTACGACTTAGCTAAGCCCACTGTAATTGTATACCAATGCCCACAGATCCTCCACTGCGTTCACTTAGAGTTAAGGGACTCAAACCCAGGTTGATCATATCATTTGTAGCACCGGAGAATGTGGGAGGCGCAACAAAGCTCGACACCGTTACAAGAGCAACAATGGAAATGCCAATGAGCTCCCGACCCGCATGACGATTTTTACTTCTGAGGTTCACACAACACTAGATATGAGGGTTATCCCCTTGGATATGCATCGTTTTAGTTGGATATGTGGATTTTCACCACCAAATATTCATTATCATTGTCGGATATTCAAATTATATGTGCACTATCATGGGGTACACGAGCTATCACTCGATACGTGAGTTCGTATGATTTATTACAATCTTCTTTTTTATTCATTATAAATATTTCTTCTTTTAAGATCATGATTTTTATAGTTTTCTAGAAATATCTTTTGCATATCATTCCATGATCTTATTGAATTAGTCCCTAAACTCATGAACCATTTAAGAGCTTGTTGTGGCCACCAACAACCCCCCTCTTTGTTTGATATTAGCAATAATACCAAGCAAAGGGGTACCCTTAATAAAAATTCAAACAAACATCTCTAGGAACATTTTTGTTTTTCCTTAGAATTTTATCGCAGCAAAGCAAAGAAAACATTTCTTTTATGAGCATAACAAACCACGAAGGAACGATGCGAAATTCATCGCATCGCAATTCACCATAAGCGCCCCTAAATAAAAAACTTAAGAAGTCTCCGACGACCAATGTGCGACACCGCATATCGCAACATCGCGTAAAGTAGCACACAATGACTGCGATCTGCGATCAGCGATCTGCGATGATCCAACATTGCGATGCCACAATACTATAACATGAATCTGCGATCTGCGATGAGCACGAATTTTTCTCGGCATAGTATTCAAGGAAAGCTGCCCATTAATCAAAATTAAGCGCGCGCCTTAAAAAAGGAAATTAATGATTGTACGAATGGCTGCTTTTTGTTTTTCAAAGAGTCAGTTCACTTTGAATGTCATAATTATGCACACATAAGATCTAAAGCTTTCATGTCAATCTTTATTTCCATTACTCTTTTCCTTTACGCAAACTATAAAACAGGAAATAACATGGAGCAATTTTGCAGGAAACATCTAAGGAAAAGGGGAAAGCGCCAATGCTCAGAGAACACAGAAGAGATCTCTTCAAAAATGGGTGCCGCCACGATAGAACTACAGATTCCAGAGTATCACTCAACAGATGCTAATGACCGATAGGTCATATGAAGCTCAGAATCAAAGGCACATAAAAGCAGCATGATTACAAAAAGACCTGAAACTTACACACCAGAAAAGCTCGGCACGAAGAACGGAGGCAGTTTTTAATCCAGAGAATTGCTCAGAAAGTAAAGTCTTTTAACTCATCAAGTCATTCTCAAAGACAGAAACTGAAATAGCAAAAGCAGAACCAGTTTAAGGGAAATTTGAGTTATTACCAAGTATACACCCAGTCAGCGGGAGATTCTCTAAAATATCTTATAGTTTACCAGAAAGTGGTGCCAACTCTTGTTACTTCTATTTTTATAGCACACACAAAAAGAGAAGGCAACCAGCCGACTCTTCCCAGTCAAATGTTGCATGCTTACAGCACTCAGGAGTAAATATAGAAATAGTTCAGAGTCAGATTTAATTTTTAGAAATAGTTTTCTTTATCAGAAGGACGGTCATTTGAAAACCGGATCCTAAGTTTATGTAATCAAGTTAGTTAGTTAGCAGTATTTAAAACCTTCTCAGGCATTTAGAGAAGGGTCCAGAGATTTGTCAAAAACTCATCCTCAGAACATGCACTTTTGCGCCCTCGGAGGTGGTTTTGATGAATGGATGGATCAAGGTTTATTAATGTTTGCATTTGATATTTGCTACTGATGTTGCACTTCTGTACTCTTAGTAGATGTTAGAGCAAGGAGATATAAATCATTGTTGCTTGAAGCTTATGAGTGGAACCAGTCATAAATGGTACTTTTATCTCTTGACTATTCCTGCTTATGTTCTTCAAGTGAATTATAGTTTCAGTTGTTTATATGTCATTGTATGAATGTATGGGTTATAATTTGGCACTTTTGTATGGTGGAGACATATTGTTTGTGTCTGACATATGAATAACTTATTATGCGATATGCTATTCACAATTGTTTTGCCTAACTTCTTATGCAAAGTGGTTTATCTTTAATGATTTCTATTCTTATGATAGCGGAATGATATTTATTACCAGTTATTGTTCGAAATCTTTTTAGATCGCATAATAGAAGATATACACCCCGGGTTAGGATAGATTTGATATGTTGTTTCTCACTAGATTACAATAGCATAGAGTTAGTTTAAAGAATCTGAATTAGATTAGCTTTAAATTTCTCTTAGATCAGCATAGTTCAAACTCTACACACACACACACACCCAAGATCGGGAAACTGGTCCCGTTATCCCCAGTCGGACCCGCTATACCAAACGGATAAGGGGCTGCCAACCAAGGTCCGGACCGGGTGGGTATCCCCCTTGTTGTCGACCCGATTTTCGGGGCTTCAACATATTTGGCGCTAGAAGGAGGGCTTGAACTATGAACGGCACCTAAATCAAAATCTAAATACCATTCTAAGAGTAAATCACCCTCATCAACTCCCTCGACTTCCTCGGCACATTTAAATTCAGAATCAGAATTCGGTCGAATATTAACCGCTGCAACATACCCTAATATTTCAGACCAATCTACCATTGAACCCCCTGAAGTTCAAACTCTTATTCACAAACTCCAGGGATTTTCTATTTGTACACTAGGGACTGATAAATCTCAAAGCAGTGTGACTTCGCAATACAATCCTGCTCATCCCCTGACCAGGTTAAAGAGCGGAAAATTTGACATCCAGCCAACTAAATTCCCTCTTCCCACCAGGAAAAGAGCAAGGAAAACATCACTACACTCTGACAGTGAGACTCTTTCATCTACATCGTCCATCTCAACCCCCTCACCGCGAAGTCAGCTACCCACATCTTCATTCCAAACCACTCATCCACCTTCCACAACCCCTCTTCCACAATCATCCAAGATCATAATATCTTCATCTTCCCATCCTCAAGGATCATCCCCTACACTTGCAATTACCAGCAGCTCAAAAATGGCCCAATCTCCATGGAACAACCCTGCAGCGGTTTTAATGCCTCCACCCCTAAGCCAAATACCAGCCCATCCTGAGAAATGGCTACCCAAGTTCAACCCAGAAGCAGGCATGCTAGCTGAAGAGCACATTGACAATTTCATGCTCTCTGTCAATCTCAGTGGAGTTACCAATGAAGATGCTGTGGTCCGGCTCTTTCCCTATACAATGCAAGGAACAACCGGGTCATGGTACTTTTCGTTACCTTCCGGGTCTATAACGAGTTGGGACATCTTTCAAAGTCAATTCCTCACCAAATTTGGTGATGATAGATCAACGACAACGTTAATCAGTGACCTGTCCAATCTCAAAGCCGAAACTAAAGAACCCATCAAAGATTTCAATTTATTATTCAATAAGATCCTCAACAAAATCCCCGCTACTTCCCAACCTAGCGAAGAAGTACGATGTGAGTGGTATATCACAGCCTTACAATAAAATCTAACAGTCTTCGTAGATAGGGTGAATAAAACGACTTTAGTTGAAAACCTGACAGAGGCGATAGCGGTAGAGAGACGTGTTGTAGCTTTAGAGAAGAGATCTGCGATAGAAGAATGCAAATCTAAAAAGATCACCTTCAAGGAAGACCCCAAGAAGAAACAGAAAAAAGATCCTTTCGATTTGGAAGGGTTGCAAAAAGTATTAAAGACCATGTCCAATGAGATGATCGACATAAAGAAACAAGTGGCAAAAACTTCTTCGAAAAAGCCCTACAGAACTTTTAAAAGATGCCCTTCAATGGATACGAAACCACCCAACGCTATCTCAAATGTCGAATCCGAATAAGAGGAAGAAGAGGAGAGAACCATTGAAGGACAAACCAATGATGAAGAAGTTGTGGAACTACAAGGAATGTGGGATTTCATCCTCCCACAAGAAGAATATCAAGAAGCATTTCCGATTAGCACACGAAGAAAAAACCAGCTTGATCCCCCCCAAACTACCCCCAAGGATAAGGGCTCAAGCCCTACAATAAAAGAAAAATTCGCAACAAAGAAAACAACCATGAAGGCGACTCAATCTAGCCCAGTTCAACCAGATCAAACACCTCCATTGAGAACACTAATAGTGTTGGATGAAATGGACTACAACATTATCGATGACATGAAAAAGACTAGGGCTAATATCACTCTTTATGAATTGAGCAAATTGAAACATCAACAGAAGATAATGATGAAAGAATTACACGCCGTACCCACCATATCTTTGCCTACAGCTGTAGCTACACACAACATGGGAAGACCCCCAATCAACATGGCCAATAAGATCGATCCAAATGACATCGCCTTGATTAGAGAAAGATCAAGATCTCACACGCCCACCTTTTTGCTCACTTATGAAATATTCAATAAAAACGTGCACAATTGTTTGGTAGATTCTGGAGCTTCAAAAAATATTTTACCCAGATCAATATGTGCCAAGTTGAACGTTCAACCACAAAAATCCGTGGTGCGCATAGTTCAGCTTGATCGGTCTCAAGTCGAAGTTATTAGTGAACTTAATCAAGTCACCATAAGATTGTCGTCTAACCCCAAGGTACGTTAGGTTATCAACATTCTAGTAGCTGATATCCCTGAATTCTATGGCCTAATTCTCAGCAGGGATTGGTCCGAAAAACTCTGTGGATACTTCTCAACCGACTGGTCTCACATGTGGTTACCATATAATGGTAAACCAAACCAAATAAAGGTTGAACGAGAATTACACCAGAAATACATAGTAACAAAATTGGAGGGAGAGAATGAAAAGATAGCATATAATAGTAGCATCATAGGCAATTACTCAACAGATTCTTTCCTCGGCAATTTCAATGCTCATACATCACCTTACTTAGAAAATTCAGTTGTATCCCAAGTAGAAAATTTTTCCCAAACTGATAATTCAAAGTGCGTTAGTTTTGTAGAAGAACCTGTAAATACATCTTTGTTTTGGAAATTATATTTTGATGGCTCTAAATCTAACGAAGGAGCAGGAACAGGATGCGTTCTGATTAGTCCAGAGGGAAACAAGACAATGCTCACATGCAGACTTGAATTTGATTGCACGAACAATACAGCAGAATATGAGGCCTTGGTGCAAGGCCTATACAAAGCAATCGGGCTGAACATCAAATACCTTCAAGTCTATGGAGACTCTAAGATTGTGGTCAAACAGGTACGTAACACCATACATTGCCTATCAAGTCATCTGAAACACTATCAATCTCTAGTACAAGATCTGACTGAGCATTTCATAGCATTCAATATTTTCTCAATCCCGAGAATTTAAAACGCAAGCGTAGACCTTTTAGCCAACGTAGCCTCTAGACTCATTCCCTCCAAAGATTTTAGTCCAGATAGATTCTCGATAGAATTAATCTTTAGACCGTCCATCCCTGACAACATTACAAACTGGAGAGTATTCAATGACGATCCTGATATTGTAAATTTCCTCACCTCTGAAGGATCCTACTCCAATCAAATAATTGACGAAGACCACCACGATCGACAAATACAACAAAATAGAACTGATAATGCTATACCTAAATCGGTGGTTAAGTTGGAAGACTTATACGATTTGAAAAGTCGGTTTAAAAGGTCTACTAATTCTAAGCTCTACAGTTCAACTCTGAACTACGAATCAGTGAACCTGGGAACCGATGATAAACCACAAAACATTAATCTAGGCCACAGCCTAGCCCCTGAAGAGAAAATAACATACATTCGTCTGTTGAGACAATACAAAAATGTTTTCACCTGGAATTACGATGAGATGAAGACATACGACACTTCCATTATCCAACATACTATCCCTATGATTGACAATGAAAAACCTGTCCAACAGAAACTCAGAAAAATCCACCCCAATCTAGAAAACCAAATAAAGACTGAGCTGAATAAGTTATTAAAGGCCAAGATAATTTTCCCCGTCAGACATTCCAAATGGGTCTCCAATATGGTACCTGTTAGAAAGAAAAGCGGGGATATTAGAATCTGCATCGATTTTCGAAATCTCAACAAAGCCTGTCAAAAAGGCAATTTTCCCCTCCCTCCGATGGAGCAAATATTACAGGCAGTAGTAGGCTCAAAACTAATGCCTTTTTTAGATGGATTTTCCGGATACAATCAAGTGCTGGTACATCCCGACGATCAGTTGAAAACCACATTCTGAACCAAATGGGGCACATACGCATATCGGAAGATGCCATTTGGTTTGATCAATGTCGGCGCTACGTTTCAAAGAGCTATGGACATTGCATTCAAGGGTTTAGTCAATAAAGCCGTAGTGATTTATTTGGATGATATAACAGTATACTGCAAGAAGCGAAGCGACCATCTCAGAGACTTGAAACAAATCTTTCAACGATGTTTAAGGTATGGGATTTCACTTAACCCAAAGAAATATTTTTTCTCATTAAGTGAAGGAAAACTTCTAGGATTCATAGTATCAAAATCTGGTATTCACATTGAACCTAATAGAATCAAAGAAATTTCCGAAATATCCCTACCTCACAATAAAAAGCCCATGCAATCTTTTCTTGGTTAAATCAATTTTGTCAAAAGGTTTGTCCCAGATTTTTCAAGAATTGTTTCTCCTTTGCAAACCATGATAAAAAAGAATTCAAATTTCAAATGGGGTCTAGATGAGCATGAAGCATTCAATCTGATCAAACAAGCTATCATTAATGCTCCGTCTTTAGCAACCCCAAAATTTTCAGAATCTTTTATCTTATACACGTTTGCCTCGGAAAAATCATATGTCGCGATTCTAACTCAAGCGAATCAAGAGAAAGCGGAAGCTCCAATCGCATTCTTCAGCTCTAATTTACAAGGTGCTCAACTCAACTATTCAGACGTGGAGAAACAGGAATATGCTGTTTTCAAAGCGATCAAATATTTCAGACCTTTCTTACTTAAAACCCATACCAAGGTCATAGTACCATTCCTAGCAGTAAGAAATATTTTAATACAGAAAGATGTGGGTGAAAAAAGAGCAAATTGGATCACTGCTTTACAAGAATACGACCTTTAAATCAAACCAGCAAGCATTGTGAGAGGTCAAGGTTTCTGCAAAATGTTGGCTGGAGCATCGCAAATTCCTGAAAGCTCATCTAAGGAAGTACAAACGTATGAGGTAAGCCTAAACGATGTAGAATCATTATACACTGACACCATTTATTATCTCAAAAACGGGTATGCTCCAGCACACCTGGATCACACCAAGAAAAGAGGCCTGAGATTAAAAGCTAAACAATATCAGCTCATAAATAATGTTCTGTTTAAAAAGAATTATGATTCTGTACTTCTTAGGTGTCTTGAGAAAACTGAAGCCGAAAAGGTTTTGCAGGAACTCCATGATGGGCCCGCGGGCGGACATTATGCTGGAGATGCTACTGCACATAAGATCTTACGTGTGGGGTATTATTGGCCCACATTGTTCAAAGACTCACACAGTTATGTGAGGAAATGCCAAATCTGCCAAACCACTGCAGGGAGACAAAGAAAACCATCCATGCCACTACAGCCGGTAAACATTGATCAACCATTCAGTCAATGGGGCTTGGACATAATAGGTGAGATCATTCCTCACTCTTCTAAGTAGCGTAGGTACATCCTCACGACAACTGATTATTTTACTAAATGGGTAGAAGCAGTACCTCTCAAGACAACTAATTCTGAAAACATCATTGAATTCATAGATCAATTTATAATCACTAGGTTTGGATTGCCGACAGCTTTAATATTTGATA